>VZRR01005718.1:370023-426069 GCA_013398015.1 Oreocharis arfaki | reverse complement strand
AAAAAAAAAAAAGTGAAAATAATTACTGGATAACAACAGGGCATAAATTGAGTGAGGGGTAAAAGTCACACAGAGCCTTTTCATATCAATGTTCTGTCACGTTAGGGATTAAACATATGACCTTTATTGTTTGGCTGTACCATTCCCACAGAAGATAAAAATCTGCTTTTAACTGTTTCATGCAGTTAATGATAGTCTTTGATGGTCTTCAAGGAATTAATTTGACAGTTTGATAATATTTGCTTGTAGAGTAAAGCCTTCGAGCAACTGCAAATGTAAATTCTAAATAAATTGTTATTGTTGTTTTGTCACTGTTTTTGGAAAGTCACAAATACTTAAAGGTACTGCTTTAATTTTAGGCAGATGTTTTGTAGACTTTGTGTCAAGAATACATTCTTGATTGAATGCATACAGTCTTGATACATTGCATTTTTCTGAAAAAAATCCTTCAGTCGAAATATCAGCTGTAATTCCTCGAGTTCTATCACTGTTCACTGACTTTTATTTTGCTCCTTAAATCATGTTCTCTACAGTGGTTCTACCTAAAGGGGCTATTAAAATTCAGAGTCATTAAATCATGCAGAGCAAGAATGTTTATGCATGTGCTGTGCAAGTTAATAAGCAAGAAAGTTTATACACGCAAAGACTGTCTTGTCTTATATGGATGTAGAGAGCTTTTTCAAAGCACAGCTCATTTGTTTCCACTTCACAGTAGAATCTATGTTGTGATTAATCAATTATGAAAGTATTAGATAAAAATTTCTAAAAAGAGTAGTTATTAATTAATAATGTTGTTCTGCAACTTCAAATTACTATGCATTGGAAAATATAACCTGGAATACACAGTCAGTGAAAATAGAGCTGGGGGAGTGATACTGTGCTGCCATAGATTGAGAACTAGGAAAGCTAAAAAAAAAGAAAATGTCTTGCCTCATTAACATGATGTTTTATAACTTTTTGTCCTCAGTAGGCACTCAACTTTTGTTCTTCTGCGAAGCGCATTTTTTGTCAAGTTTGATAAGTATGATATACTATCATATCATATAGTTGTGATATACTAGCATAAAATAATAGAATGTTAAGGGTTGGAAGGGACCTTAAAGATCATCTAGTCCCAACCCTCCTCTGCCGTGGGCAGAGACACCTCTCAGCAGAATCATAGAATGACTTAGTTTGGAAGGAACCCTAAAGACCATCTAGTTCCAAACCCCACCTTGCCATGGGCAGTGATGTCACCTGCTAGAGCAGGTTTCTCAGGACCCCATCCACTCTGACCTTGAGCATTTGGACAATGTACCCATAACTTTTGGCAACCTCTTCTAGTGCCTCATTACCCTCACAATAAAGAATTTCTTCCCAATATCTAATATAAATTTCCTTTATTTTAGTTTAAAACCACATCCTTTGTTTTATCACTGCCTCCCCCTTTTTTATGCCTCCTTTAAGTACTGGAATGTCACAATAACATGTCCACAAACCCTTCTCTTCTCCAGGCTGAACAGCCCCAAGTCTCTCAGCCTGTCTTCATAGGAGAGCTGCTCCAGCCGTCTGATCATCTTTGTGCCCCGCCCCAGACCCTCTACAACAAGTACACATCTTTCTTGTACTGAGGACTTCAGGGCTGGACACAGTACTTCAGTTGGAGTCTCACAAGATTGGAGTAGAGGGGCAGAATTACCTCCCTCAACTGCTAGTCACGCTGCTTTTGGAGCAGCCCAGGATTCAGTTGGCTTTCTCAGCTGTTGAGTGCACACTATTGGCCTGTGCCCAACTTTTCATCCACAAGAACCCCCAAGCCCTTTTCTGCAGGGCTGCTCTTAATGACCTCCTCTCCCAGTCTGCGCTCATGTCTGGGATTGTCCTGACCCATGTGCAGGACCTTTCTCTTGGACTTTTTGAACTTCATGAGGTTCCTGTGGGCCCACTTCTCAAGCTTGTCCAAAGGCCTCTGGATGGCATCCCAGCCCTCCATTGTGCCAACCACACCACTCAGCTTGGTGCCAGCTGCAAACTTGCTGAGAGTGCACTCGATCCCAGTCTCTGTGTCACTGATAAAGATATTGAAGCACATCAGTCCCAGGAAAAAGCCCTGAGGGGCAATACTCGTCACTGGACTCCATCTGGACATAGAGCCATTGACCACAGCTCCCTGGCTGCATCCATCCAGCCAATTCCCTATCCACTGAATAGTCCACCCTTCAAACGTGTGTCTCTCCAATTTGGAAATAAAGATGTCATGTGGCATTGTGTCAAAGGCCTCACAGAAGGCTAGGTAGATGGCATCGATCTGTCTTCCCTTGTTGACCATTGCAGTCGCTCCATCATAGAAGGCCACCAGGTTGGTCAAGCACAATTTGCCCTTCGTGAAGCCATCCTGGCTGACTTCAATTACCTTCTTGTCTTGCACATGCTTTAGCATTGCTTCCATGAGGATCTTCTCCATGGTCTTCCCATGCACAGAGGTGAGGTTCCTTGGCCTGTATTTCCCTGGGTCTTCTTTTCTCCCCTTTTTAAAAAGAGGGGTAATTTTTCCCTTTTTACAGTGGCTGGGGACTTTGCCTAACCACCATGACTTTTCTAACATGATGAAGAGTGGTTTGGCAGCAACATCATCCAGGTCCTTCAGGACCCTGAGATGTATCTCCTCAGGCTCCTTAGACTTGTAGATATTCAGTTTCATCAAATACTCCCAAACCTGCTCTTCAGATACAGTGGGAAGGACTTCGCTCCCTCACGCCCTGCCTAGAGGTTCAGGGACTTAAGAGACATGGGGAACCTGATGCCAGTGAAGAATTGAGGTAAAGAGTCCTCAGACTTCTCCATATCCAATGTCAAAAATTTTCCCTGTTTGTTTATCAGGAGACACACTCTCCTTGGCTTTTCTTTTTTGACCTATATATTACAGATTCCTTTCTTTGTTCTTAACTTCCCTTGCCAAATCTGTTCCATTTGTGCCCTAGCTTTCCTGATCCCATTCCTATACTTCTGAAACATATCCCTGTTCTCTACCCAGGTCACCTGCCCCTGCTTTATCTGGCTGTGCATTGCCTTCTTACTCCTTATTGTGAGCACCAGATCCTTGCTCAGTGATTTTTTTTTCCAGTCTGCCTTGCTTGAATTTTTACACACTAGGATGGAGACCTCTTGTCCTCTAAGAACATGTGGACAGAGCAAATTGTCTGGAGTCAGTAAGTGCATAAGGTTGAAATAAGTAAAGTTTGTTTAAATATATTAATACAATTTAGGTGGCAGTTATTCAATATAGTGCTTGGAAACTTGGAGACTCACCTTTGCAAACTGAAAACAGATTGGGATAGTCCATTTCCTAAAGAAAATCAGAGATTCTAGGATCTGGAAAAATGAAAAAAACACCCCAGATCCTCATGTAAATTGAGAATGGCAAGATCACAGCTAACGTTATGTGGTATGAACATTGGCTGATATTGGCCCTTGTCAGAAACGTTTATTAAGATAAATAGTCAGTCTCCAAGGTTTAGTGCTTTTATTGTCACTGAATGAAGAAAATTTGTTCTTACATAGCAATCCCTCTTTCTTAGGCCTTGTAAAAGCCCTGTGCTGATGTTCTGCTAAGGCATGAGTGTCATTCCATGTCAGCACACTTTTTTTCTCTACTTGCATGGCTTAAAATCAAAGAGTAAGTGAAGGCCGTGATTAATTTAGTGTGTATTTGATATTTCTTGGAATAAAAATAAGTGTATGTCAGAGAGAAGGAAAGGAGTTTCTAAACGTGTAAGAATTATGTGTATCTTAGTAACCTTAACGTTTTCACATTGTTTCTTAAAAAGGACCATTGTGACAGTAGGTTATGTTAATCCCACAGTGCAAATATTCCGTTTGTTTGTGACTGAGAACTAGATGGGTAAGGCTGAAAATGAAAGAAATAATTTTTATAATTTACCATAATTAAACACATTTTTCTCATGTGTGAGTCACATAAAATTAGTGTATTTGTAGATGTCATCTGCATTAACTTCCAGGTTTGGTCTGGAAACTTACGAATTTCAAGCAGTCTGCCCTAGGAAAAAAGTGTTCACTGAAATACATAAAAACAGCTTTGGTTTAAATATTAAATGTGCAGTAAATTGGTTGAAGCCTAACTCAAAATGGAGTACTGGCACATTTTCTATCTAAAGAACACTGGTACAATGGCAGCACTACAAATCCATAGATTATTTTTGTTAAATAATTTTATTTGTACTCAGGACCTTAAATTTGAACACTGAGAATTGTCGTCTGGTTGCCCAGCTATTGGGATGTCTTGCATCCTACATAAGAAAAAACATTGAGGTGCTGCTGGAGTGTGTCCAAAGAACAGCAAAGCTGTGAAGGGTCTGGAGCATAAGTCTTACGAGGAGTGACTGAGGGAATGGGGCTTGTTTAACCCAGATGAAGGAAGGGTCAGGAGAGACCTTATTGCTCTCTACAACTACCTGAAAGGAGGCTGTAATGAGCTGGAGGTTGGTCTCTTCTCCAAGATAACAAGGGATAGGACAAAAGGAAATGGCCACAAGTTGTGCCAAGAAAGGTTTAGATTAAATTTTAGGAAAAAAATTTTTACCAGAAGGGTTGTCAAGCACTGCAACAGGCTCCTCAGGGAATGGTTGAGTCTCCATCCTTGGAAATATTTAAAAGATGTGTAAATATGGCACTTGGGGATGCGGTTAATGGTGGACTTGGAAGTCCTAGGTTAATGGTTGGACTTGACAGTCTTTTCCAACCTAAATGATTCTAAGATTCTATGATTTTGGAAACTGTCCCAAGAAGTAACTTCTCCGATATGGAAGTGGGAATCTACAATAGCACTTTAGGGGGAGCAGTGTCTCAGGGCAGAACCCTTCTATCTTTATCAACCTAAACACTTCTTTAACTATATAATGCAAAGAGGTGTTACATATTTAAAATCCTTTTAAACTATATGGGACCAAAATACAGCAGTTACTAATACAATATTTTTAAAAGGCAACAAATCTCTGTTTTTTCATCTGCCAGGGTCATTTTCTTCCTTCAGCACATGGCAATTCTCTCTCATTTCTCTTTCTGACTCTAAGTTTTTGCTGGTCGTCTTATTTGCTGCTGCCATAGCTGAAGTCAAGCATGACCTAACTTTTCTGTGCCTTTCGTGCATGCTTCAATAAATAGTAATTTTTACTTATTTAAGGGTTTTCTTGTATCATCTTACACTGGGTTTTCTACTGCTGAGATGCCACTAGATGATGTATCTGTATAATGTTTGGACTGTCATATTTCATTCATAAATCTTACTCTTCTTTGCATTTTTACTCAAAATTTACCTCTATCATAAAATACACGTATAACTTCTATCACATAAAACTTAGAGGGTTGCTAGGTTGCTCTTAAATCTGTAGTTTTTAAGAGCATTCATAAACTCTTTTTTCTTCTGTGTCTTACCATTCTTGAGGCCAGAAGTGATTGAATTCACTTGTCAGTAATGCCAATATTTTTCCAGGTTGTGTTTTGTCTTTCCTTGAGCATCTTGTTCAGCTGCCACAGGCAAAGAGCTTTGACAGTATGGGGAAGGACTGGAGTGGTGCTCTAAGAATCCTACATATTTTATATTGAATAGCTTTACAAAGTAATTTCTTCGCTTTCTATCCCTTTTAGTGCTATTACACTGTCACCATTTCCTTCAATTTAGACATTCACGAATTTCAGGTGCACTCTCACTCTTGTTCAAATAGCAGCAATCCTTTGACTACTCATTGAAGTTTCAGGAGTGGAGCTTTGACTAGGGAGTTGAGGCAGTGCAAGTCCAGTGAAGATGTGGAAAGGCAGGGAGTCAGATCGGTTTAGTTGCCCTGAACTCCTCTATAGGCAGCTGCTACTACAAATGTGGAAAAAAGCTCCTACGTGCGAGCAGTCACTGACTCCCCTCTTCTGGTGCATGGCTTTGGATGCAAAATTCTGTAAAAGTGCTAGAGAGCCAATTCAGTCATCATTCTCACTTACATAAAAATATTATGAGACACCTTAAGTTGTTGTAGATCAAGACTGAAGTCTGCAAACTTAGGAGTAAACTTTTTGGCCAAATCGCTCAACCACAGCCTGTTTTTCGTAAGGCTGGCTGGCCTGGGGAAGAGCAGTGAAAGCTGCTCAGTACCTATCCACTAGAGCCTGAGTTAGATGTTCCTTGTTTTCTTATAATTTATGAAAAAGGCCATCTGGTTTCTACAGCTTCAATCTTATCTCCCTTCACACTGCCTTTTCTTTAATATAGTAGGATTTAAATGTTTCCTTGTAGCAAGAAAAAAATCATGGCCATCAGACAGCACAGTAACCATTGCTCTCCTTGTCCATGCAGTTGTAGTTGACCTGGCAGTAATGACATAAATTTAAAACTGCAATGAGAAACACTGGGAAATACTCATGAAAACCTTTTAAATACTGTAAGTGGTTTTGTGCTTGCTGTTGAGGTGCTTAACCAGGTGTCAGAAATGGTAGAGAAGAAAAATTAAGGAAGCAAAAAAAATTATTGAGTAAAGCATTCTGGTTTCAAAACACAGAACTGAAAACCACTTGATTTAATTTTCTTTTGTTTTGGAGTTAAAGACAAAAAAATGTAATATAAATTACAAATTCTATGAGAATTTAAAAATATTCTGACGTCCCATTTTTTTACGGTTACTGCCTCTGCTCTTTACATACGTATTTCTTTTCTACTCCTAAATAATTTTTTTTAAAAGTTCCTGTGTGGTAAAAGAAATAGTACTGAATATCAAGTGAATTGAGCTTCACATTCAGTACTCATAAGCTACAGTATGAGAAGCCCTGCTGAAGCTCAGGGGATATATACCACCTCCCAGTTACCCGTCCTGTCTGAAAATCAGTGCTATGTTAGCAGATCTGCCCTGACCTTGTTTGTGGTGGCTGACCTCTGCCTGCCTCCATCCACACCTGTGGTCTGTCTTTTGTCCTGGTATGTCCAACCCAGATGAAAATTAGCGTTGCATAGGGCTGAAGGTCAGCTTTTTGGAGAAGGAGCACTGTGGAGAAGGAGTGTCCTGTTGTCTGCCCTGCTCTTGTTGGTCTGAATGAGCTCTGGGAGAGTCAGCTTGCCTTTGCTCAGCAAGTGACATCAAAGTGAAACACTTGGAGTGTGACTAAAGTAAATGCCCCAGAAGAGCTCCGGTAAGTGCTCTTGTAGAGCACTGATGTCATGTCCTGAAGAAAATGTGTATTGTGCTCCCCCACCTGCAGCTAGGAGTGCACAAGGCAAAGGGAAAGCTACCTCAGACCCAGAGTCTCCTCAGACTCAAAGCTTTCTGGAAAGCATATACGCTCTCCTAGCATTAGAAGTAGCTCCTTGTGTCTATGACACAGCACTGTTACTTGTCCTTAAAGTGTATCAAAAGTAGAATGTTCTTATATTAGAATCACAGAATCATAAAATGGTTTGGGTTGGAAGTGACCTTGAAGATCATCCAGTTCCACCCCACCTGCTATGGGCAGAGACATCTTCTGCTGGACCAGGCTGCTCAAAGCTGCTGCCAAATTAGCGGCAGCATTTTTTTTCTGAAAGCTCTTTGCAAGATTTTTCTGTTGCATATGCAGTGTAAACATTTCTTGAGGCAGTTTTTCCTTTGGGCCAGGGCGCATTCCTACTAATCAGTAGGAATGCAGGTGGTGTGACAGAGGTCCTGTCTGTAGCAGTAAATTTTAGTAAAGAACTCATCTCTTTATTTCCTCTGGTTCTCATTATGAAAATGAACTGGATTTCTTTCCACCAAGTTGTATAAACATAAAGCTGTAGTAAAATTTCATTTAGTTTAGAAAAATACATAGCATAAGAACATGATCTGATGAAGTCCTGAATTTCATCCCTCTCCTATTCTTAAACTCTTTCATATCTTCTTGTCCTCTGTTATGATACTTAGGTTACCAGTTTTGGAGGGTTCAGCCTAGTGTTTGCAGTCACTGTTTCTTGAATATATGCCTCTTATCACCATTTTGATATATGGTTTTCATTTCTTTACTTTTTATATTGAGGCTGTTCTTTTCCCTTTTTATTTCTGTATGTTACCACATCTAAGAAATAAATAAAAAATACTTTATGTTGATATGTTTAAGGATCTTTAAGACAGTGGTCTGTATTGAGAGGTACAACAATGCACAGATTTAATATCTGTGCGACATATTCTGTCCTATGGGAACATCAGAGTAAAATGCTTTTGTTCTTACAGATGAAACAGATTTGTTCAAGGAGTCAGATTGGTCCTATAATTCTGGTGAATTGCACCTTATTCCCCAAGTTGCTGTTGATGTGAATGGGAGCAAATCCTGTATTACCTGCGCTAGTGTCATTTTCATGCTGAACCAATGTATCTATGCAGTTATGCATTTGTAGGAAGCTCCTAGCAGAATGTGTTACAAAGTTTGTCAAAAACAAAACACTTTCCTGCATTCTTCTTTTTTTCTCCTGCAGTAGCTGATATAGCTTTTATTCTCTTCAAGCAGTGCATCATAATCCTCCCACAGGGTTTATTTTTCATAATTTTGAAAAGTAGAGTTTAATATCCCAGTTAGGGTCACGTGCTTGGAGGTGAGAAACTTCCATAATTTTTCACCTGTGCAATAGCTCAGAATCTGCAAGTCCCTTTCAGAAAGCTTGTAACAGTATATATTCTCATGAGTGGTGTATACTTCTGTTATGGATGGTAGTGCATGAGTTTATTGTTTCTAAGGGTATTCTAATGTGCCCAAGTTGTATTCATATGAGGATATGTTTTGCATATCAGACAAAAAATATCCATATTTTGATGTTTGAAGTCCTTGCTAGGAATTATTTTCTAAAAATAAGCATTTTATAGACTACGTAATCAATATTATGTAAAGAATGAGCAGTTTGATCTTGTCTTCACTGTACTGCAGTTTTCCATATGACACACCCAGATTTCAGACTAACAATCTTAGTAGGTTGTTGGGTTTTTTTAATAGGAGGTAGGATGAGGAAACTTCTGGGTGTACTGTTTTAGCAGCGCCTTCATTACAAAATGAAAAATATTGATGAATGAGTGAACAAAGATTTGATTAGGTAATTGTGGTGGAACAAAACTGGCAGAATTATGTGTTCTGCTTTGCATGTGGGCTTTTCTATCAGCACTTGAACAACAAATCTGAAAAGTGACAGAATTAAATCTTAGCGAAATAAATTGAGATAAATGGTGTAGTCTTAGCTGGTTTTCAGTCTCTGATAATTTTCTGCCTGATGGAAGTCAATCAACCAGTTTTCTGTTTTCCAAGGCTTTTTAGACATAAGATCCTTGGATGCTCACTCCATAGACAACTCCAAGGAAGTCTGGGAAATAACTCTAATAAAAAATTGCTTCTTGTCAGCAGGCTATTTGCTATGGGAAGGAGTGTACGGTCTTGATAAAGATTTGAAGCATGGAGCACTGCTGAAAACCACGAGTCTAAAATGAGAAGGAAAACCAGAAAATTAAAAATACGCTGATTATTTATTTGGTTTTATTAATTTACTTTGCTGTGTGATTGTTTACTTTTTTTAATGACTTCCTTGTATTGGAACATTCTATCTGAATCATACCTCGTGTTCTGAAAAGTTCTGCTGCCTGATGGCAAAATTACTCAGGGAAGTACTTGGACCCTTGCCAAGCTTCTTCTGCTTGGAGGTGAAATGGATTATGAGAGTCAGCTATCACTTTAATGATCTTTTGTTTATTAGCAAAGAGGATACAGAAAGCATTTTTTTCTGAATGCAGGGAGAACAAACAGCAGGCAATTTCCTTGCCTGAAATGCCATTGCTGCCTTTTCAGCCTGTCCTGTGTATCATAGGTTTATTTTTTTAACCTCTGTATGAGGACACTTGTGCAGTCACACTTTTCCTCTAGTTTCCTGCTGTCTGACATTTGGCTTTTGGCAGCTGGTGAATTCTGAAGCTGTGGTTTCATGGTATGAGGTGTTCTATAATAGAGTAGTTAAAGGGATTTCTGTCTCTCTCATCATGCAGACTGAGTTGTTTTATTGCAACAGAAAGGTGACTTTGCTCTGGCAGTCTGAGAGGTATAAGGTGGGTATGGTGGTCTTTAATGACACTGAATGGTTCAGTCTGATAGAACTAGGGCTTGACATTGCTAAGAATATAATGACAGCGGCCTCTTATCAGGATAAAAGTCCATTTAGCTGCCTATGCCATATCCTGTCTGCAGTCATGAGTAATAACAGCTACCACGGGAAAAATACACATCTAGGGCAAAGCATGTAATGAGAGATATTGCTCCAAAATCATGGGACATCCACAACTCATGATACATCTACAACAGGGCATCCACAACTTCTTTGTGCAACCTGTTCCACAGTCTCACCACCCTTGTCATAAAAAATGTCCTACTCATGTCCAATTTAAATCTACCATCTTTCGGTTTTGAACTGTTGCCCTTTGTCCTGTTGCTACAGGCACTGCTGAACAACCACAATTCTCTCAGCAATTCTTCCTAGAGGAGGTCAAAACTGTCAGTTTCGGAAGTCTGTGCTTAGCTATAGATTGTCCTTAACACGTGTCAGCATTTTTCAATGTATGTGAATTAGCCCTCAGAAATCCTTACAGTTCCTTCTTGCTTTTTTCTGGGAAGAAATGTTGTTTCATGTTAATATTTCTAGTGAAGTTGCGGTTTTCTTTAAGTATGGGACATCCAGTTGAGTGAAAAGTGTCTCAGGATTTCTTTCTGCTATTCTCCTCTGTCTTTAGTTTTTGCTTTTTCTGTATTTGGCTCACAGTACTATAACACCTGCGCTTTCTATTTCCTGCAATTTTTCTATCAACTAAAATGGGACCATATCTTAATTTTCTTGTGCTATACAAAAGACATATGTATATCTTCTTTCAGAAAAAAAATTATTTCTTGCATGAGTCTTGTTGACATTGTCATCTGCTCCTTTTCAAAATAGCTGCCTAAAATGAAACCAGAAGAGTACAATCCAAGGGGTGCTTACCTTTTTCTTTAATTTTCTCATTTGCTCAATAAGCTCCATAAATGAATAGTTCTGATTCATCCTGAGTTCAGATTTGTCACTTTATTCTCAGAGATAAAGGTTTCAATTTGTTACTTGTTTTGATGAAGGGCATATAATTTATAAATTGAAAAGAGAACAAAATTCTTAGTAACAAATATCTATGAAATGTAACCCAAGAGGAAACAGAAAAAAAATTGAAACTGAGAAACACTCAAATGTTTTAATGCATCCCTTGTGAAATGCTAAAATGGCTCCAAGAAGGTTTTTTAATACAGGGATAAGAGTTTGAGTCTGTGTTCTGTGGTGTTTCTAGTTAATATTAGGTAAGTATTTGACTTCAGCAAAATCCTGTATTAGTATTGAGCTATTGCAATTCATCTTTAATTCTTATGGACATTGTAAATTGGTACAAGCCTGCAGTCTGATTTAAATGAAATTTTGACTCTAGTTTTACTGTGCTTTATAAGGATTCCTAAAGTTATGGTGGAGGGTCAAAATATATATTTAGTGGTTGGATGTGAACCACAGCTACTGGTTCCATCTGTGACACTACAGAAAGAAGCACTCTGGTGCATTAGGTGATGGTGCAACTTGTGTTTCCTTACACAAACAAAAGAATTGTCTAGCCTTAGGTTAAAATCAGATGTTCATAAAGGCGGCCAGAGCTGTAGGAGAACTAAATGAGTTCCATGTCCCACTCTTTTCCCTCATGCTCCCTACATTTTTAAGAAATTCAAGTTAGTTCACTAAATAATTACTCTTTTGATTTGCAGAAAAAGCTGATACTTGAAAAGGCTTTGAAAGTATTAAGTAGCTTATTTTTTCCCTTTGGAGGAAGCTCTGAGTCTTCCATTTACTCATTTAATCTGTCATTCCATTGCACCCAAGGGCAAAGTGTCATTTCTGTGTGCTTCAGTAATTTTGTACAGCACACAGAGAACAAACAAATATCATCTAGCTGAAGCCAAAGAGGATTTCATGCAGGAAGCTGTATTTCCTTCTCCTGCCATACATTTTTAATAGAGATTTTCTTGGTTGTAAGGTAGTAAGTAGACTTCTGCCCTGAAATTTATAAATGTGTTTATAATAGCAGGTGATACAAATCGTAGGTCAAAATCTGTTCTCAGAATACACTGTTTTTCCATCAAATTACAGAGGGTGGTTTTGTAAATATCTGGATGCCATAAATGAACTTTGTAGCAAATCAAAACAATTTTCCATTTCACTTTTAGAAAATAGGATTTTAGATAATAGTATCAGTAGTCAGCTGGAGTTTTAGAGCCTTGTACTACCCAGCATAATGATATAGAATATAAAAAAGATAGCTGATAATTCACTCTTATTACTTAGTGGTTTTAAATTAAACTCAATAAGATAGTCCAGTATCTTGGTTATTTTAGAGGATTAAACCAGAGCTCTGGATCTGAACTGAATAATCTGTATAAACTGATGTCATGTTTCTGATAAGCAAAATGCTGTGTTTTTTGACTAGAAGCTACAAAACATTTTCAAAGAAATAACAGAAAGCCATAACATCCAAACTAGTTCTTGAGAGATTTGTGATAATAAAATTATAGAGGTTTTTATTGAACAGGCATGAGCACTGGCAATACTAAAATGGCAAGTGAAATATTTAAGTTCATTTAAGAGAAGGAAATGACAGTAATTTAAAAGATATAAATTATATATATATCTTACTGCACAAAAGATATAAACAGGTTTTCTGAGAATGTCTAGTATCATTTAGAATAAATGGTCCTTACTAAGTAGTGCTAGATTGTCTCCTCCTGGTTGAAATACATGAAAACCATTTATTGATCCAGTGTCATAGTCTGATGAACAAAATGGATCTCTGCTATGTCCTTTACATCTAAATTTGAAATCAGAAGAAAAATTGTATATTGCTATTACAACTGTTACCCAGTATACATAACTGAGCTTATGCTTCTAAATAACTGCTGTACTTAGGCAGAGTTAGAAAGTGAGCAAAATAAATTCTGGATATGCATTTTTGGCAGCTGTTAACATTTAGGGTGAGTTAAGATGGGTTTTGGCTTAATATGAAGAACTAGAGCAGTTTTACAATTTAGAAACAAATTTAATTTATATTGTTTGAATTCTGGACTACTAGCTTTTTAAGATTATCTACTGTTTAAAAATAAAATTGCGTAGTCATGGCCAAATTTCATTACATTAGCTGATAGTTAATCCAAATACTTAGGTAAATATTGAGAGCAAGTACAATTCAAGCAAACTGAAATTTGCTTATTGGACAGTCAAGTTTTCATATCTTGCTGCCTAGAAGCTTTCCTCTAGTTACTTTTGCTGGGCGAGACATCTGATGAACATGGTCTTTAATTAGTAGTATTCCTAAGCCAGTTTTGCAGGTCTCAGCACTATTGTACCACTGCAGGTTTCTTTGTACCTGGCATAATTGTAGGCTTTTGAATACACCATTATGCCCCTGTAAAAAGGTCTCTCCACTGGCTTTTCCAGCTGTAACCTTTTCATGTTTTTGTGAGCTACTGGCTTAATTTTCTGCAGCAGTCTTTTCACATTTGTCTTCTCAAATAAGCTTTTCCACTTTTAAGGTTGATTGATTTTCACTCCATTCCACTGTATTTTTAAATGTCCTGGTTAGAAATGTCAGCCTAGAAGCAGCTTTCACCTTACCTTTGATTTTGTGTTTACAGTACTTGCCACCTTAATTCTGCCTAGAAGAAATTAATTTGAGTAGGGCTTTATAAATACTGAAATGGCCTGAATTGGCCCTTCCCATTTTAGGAAGTTCTGCCAATAAGGCAGTAATTCTGCTGCATATCAAGCGTGAGCTGTTGAGAGACTACTGATCATTTGTTTCAGTGAGAAAAGGAAAAAAACCTAATGTTTTCAAGATACTTTTTGAGGTGGAGAATCCAGAAAGCATAGACATTCAAAGCAGTAGTTTTGAGAGAATGTTGTGGCATGGTGTGATAGAATGGAGAACAGGATAAAAGGTGTCATAGGAAGGGATTTAAAAACCTTCTTGTGTATATATACTGAACCAGGAAGGGCAGTGGGCGGGGGAAGGATCAGCATCAGTCATCCAATCTGGGTTACAATATATATGTAGCTTGGAGACAATCAACCTCTGATTCCATTGTATTCTGTGCTACAGTTTTTCCTCAAAAATGAATCCTTTGGGGAATTTAAGGCTGCACAGATCCTGTTTTTCAGTATTTCACAGATTCTTCATTCAATATGTTGTTTACAGATCTTCCAGCAAGTGGTAGATTAGTTTTTCTTGCAATAATTTCTTTATTTAAGAATATATTTATAAGAAAAAATAAGCAACAAGGTTTTTCACACAGGTTATTGCACACGTCTTAATTTTATGATACCATGCAAACATATTTGAGAAGTGCTATGTGATTTCTTCACCAGCAAACATTTCATGACCAAACAAAAGACAAAGATATATTCTTATCGCTCACCAGAAATGAAAATGAAAGCATAAAAATGGCATAATGAGAACATTTGCATAAAAATGGCATAATGAAACATTTGCAGAATTTCTGTTACTTTGTTACAAAACTCTAAAAATTATTTTAATGCTTTGTAGATGTACATTCATGGCATATATCTGGACAAACAGCATTTGACATCAAAGTTTAGTCCAAAACAATGAAATTCATTTAGTTTATCATTTTGCAGTGATAAATACAGTATATGTTAGATGGAATGGCCATGTTGCAATCAGTATAAATAGCCAAATGCATAAAAGATGCTTCTCAATTCTCCATTTTACAGTGTGTAGTGCCTAGCAAGAAAGAAGAGACATAAATTGATGCTGATCCAAGCAGAGGATGCAATGGGTCATCTTGAAATATGGTTGATGGGCTGAAAACAGTCATTGGGAGATAGAAGTGTATGCAAAATAGTACAGGCTGCAGGATGCTATTTTGCAGAAATGAAGCAGAAGCATCAGTGTCAAAAGGCACACCCACGCATAAAATGTCTCCAGCTTCTGCACTTAGAATGTCTAAACTGCAAATTTATGGAATTATATAATTTTGATTAAATGAAACTGCTGTAATAACTGTTCACTGGATCACTAATGGGAGGACTTGACATAGGGTTGTGAGTAGTTTTACAGTTAAAAATGCATTTTCTGGCTGTCTGTTCATTAATCTATAGGGCTCGTATCTCTTTCCTGTGAAATTTTGCAGATTTGCACGTTCCCTGCTTTTCAACCAGAGTTTGATGTGTGAAAATTTAGTGGGAAAGAGGAAACATAACCATTTGATAAGCTTGGCTCTTCTGTCAGCTCCTCGCAGCACCCTAAGCGAGCTTAGTAGCCTATCACATGGTGCAGGAATGCTTTCACCTCCAAAGGGAAAACCAGCGTCAGCTTAAAAGGCTTGTGACGACAAGGAGAGAGCAGAGAGCCCGCTCTCAGAGGCTTGGGCGCAGGCTCTTCTTTCCACACCAGCATGAGGATTTAATAGAGCAATTTCATGACTGGCAGAGAAAACCTGATGGCACACTCACTCCTCACTGATAGAGCAGCTTGGGCAGGATATGCGTAGGAGTTTATTTTAAGTAACTAAATAAAAGCTTCAGAAAAATTACAAATATTAACCAACAGCTTAACCAACTGCTTCCTTCTTGAGAATACTTTCATGTATTTCCAGTTTAAATGCAGCTTGTCTCTGTGAAGTGAAATGATATGGCAACAGTGCTCTTGTGATACAGCATTTCTGATAGTCGCCTAATTTGGCCAGGCCAGTGAGAGCCAGTGAGCCTCTTGCTGGTTCTCTCTCCCTTGCTTTCTCATGAGGAAAAGCTGAGACATTTGGGCCTGTTTAACCTTGAGAAGGCTGAAGGGTACCTCTTTAATTTATGCAAGTGTCTAAACAGGGAATGCCAAGAGGATGGAGCCAGGTTCTACTCGGTGGTTCCAAGCAATAGGACAAGAGGCAACAGGCAGAAATTGATTCACGGAAAGTTCCACCTGAACATGAGGAAGGACTTCTGTACTGTGTGGATGACCACACACTGAAACAGGTAGCCCAGAGAGGTTGTGGAGTCTCCCTCACTGAAGATACTCAAGAACTGTCTGGATGCAATCCTGTGCGATGCACTGAGGGATGGCCCTGCTTGAGCAGGGAGGTTGGAACAGATGACCCACTGTGGTCCCTTCCAACCTGACCCATTCTGTGATTCTTCTCCTCCCAGATTATGAAAGTGTCATGTGGGGGTGAGGCTGAGTTCTGTTTTGTCCTCCTAATTTCCTGAGGTCAGAAATTTGTTCCCTTATGCCCTAAACACCTTGCGAGAAACATTAATTATTACTGATGGGGCTGCCTCCTCATACCTGTCGTGTTTGTTAGAAATGTGCTTCATGGTCTGTACAGGGCTGAGCTTTGCTCTCTGTTTGAGAATGGAAAGATGCCCACATCACTTTTCTGTCCCCACTCCCACAGGACTTCCCACTGGAGCTTGGTATGGGTAAAGGCAAATTCCAGGAGGATGTAAAGCTGTCACATGTCACACATTTCAGCTAACATATTGTGGAGGTAAGGAGATACTGGGTCCGTCTCTCCATTGAGACCTAAGAGAGTAACAAGGCTTTTAACACAGGCCAAATCAGGACTTCAGTTCTTGCAATAAATGACAGTCCTTTTTTTGGTGGTGTGATTAAGGAGCAACAAAGAGTGTCTAGTAGTTTTAAGGAGCAAACATTTTTTTTCCTTCTGCCCTCCTCTTCATTATTATTTGGATCAAATTACATGTACTGGCTTCAGTACAATATGTTTAAGAGTTTCAGTTAATTAAGTTACAGGAGACATTTTCAGAGGACTCTAAGAAATTTTAGAAACTGAAGTCACATTGTCCTCATACATCTTTTTGTCTGATATTAAAATGTATATTATGTCTTGATATATTAGGCAGTGAATTGTCCTCTTATATGAAAAAGAGAGAATATTAAAAATCTTATCAGAAGAGAAGGGTGAGGGTGATTTCAAATGTGTCTACAGTTTCCTGTCATTTTTCCCAATGCCACAAAACCTTCAATTAAAAATTACTATATCTCTTTTCAAGTGTATTTCTGGGATATGGCTACACCTGCAAAACATATGCTGCACTTATTTAGCTCAGTTATGATGAGATTTTAAAATCTTAATATACTGAGACCAGGTGGTTGTTCCAAATTGCTCCCAGTCAATATTTGGTGGGTTTAATTTGGAAATGCCATGGGGATTCATCCTACTCTTGTATTATTTCTGATCTATCACAGTGTTTGCTAGTGGGTGGCTGTCATTTGTTGACATGACATGTTTGTTTTATATGGGTCTGCTGATGTTATGCAACTTCATTTAGGCAGTTACCTTGTCAAAAGAGAAGTGATTAAAGCCCTGTGACAAATATTTATTATGACCTTTTCATTATCATAAAAAATGTTTCTTTTCTTTGTTTTCCTGTAATGATTCTGCAGAATCATCACATTTTGCATCATAGAATTCAGGTACATTTTTTGCCTGTATCACTCTGTTTAAATACCAGAGTAATTGAGGTTTAAAGTTAACATTTATCAATAGACAGTCTTTACAGGTAGTGAAGTATATGCTTACACTTTTAATGGGAGTGGATGTAAAATTGTTAAAATTACAATGGTAAAAATGTTCAGTCTGCAATATCAACCTTGCATACACAAAACGCAAAAAATTTGTGACGGTAATCTTAATGACGGAATCCTCTGCATGAACGGTATTTGGCTGTAGAGAGTTAAAGATCAGCTTTCCACAGAGTGATAGATGGCTGTGGTAAAAATAGCTGGTCACTCAGTTACTCAAAAGCTGCTGCTGGAATAGTGCAATGAACGTGTAGTGAGAAAAATGGGTCTTCCCACACCATAGGGTTGCTGAATTCTAGAACTGTATACACAGAGATAACTTCCATCCCTGTATTTGTTAATAAGCCGTACACATATAAGAAATATGGAATGTGAATGAAGTAGTGCAGCTGTCAATCCTTGAAACTCTCCAAACGTATATATACCTCTGTTTTGGATGGAATATATATGTACTCAGCTGTTGGACATTCACGTATTTGCACATGGACCAGATGTTTGAACCTATATGGCCAATACATTTATTATCTAGACATATAACTGCGATTTGTATATATATTATGCATATCTTTCCAAAGGATGACTTAGACTTTGACATATGACGGCATCTAGTTTGTTGACTTTCAGTAATGACTTCATATTGCTATTCCAGAGCCATCAGTATACATACTGCGTTCTTTTTTTGTGCTTCAGTACCTTCAGGTGCAATATGATGTTTGTTCAGCTGTGCTTGCCATCTCTAAAGTACATTAATGTACTCTGAGAAGGCAAAGTGACTGGAGCAGAAATGAATAATTACAGTAATGACCGGTTGTTATTCTTGTTTATTTTGAGGAGTATTTCAATTAGCTGCTCAGTAAATGGCTACTTCCTGTACATAGCTGCCATCTATATTAATTCCTGAGGTAAGACATGTTTGATTTAATACTGCACCCTTCACTTCACCTAGAAATAATGTTGACTCCTATACATACCTGTTCTGTAACCATATGCTGATGCACTGCTACTCCCATTGCCACCAGGCTCTGGCAGCTCCTGGAGCAACCTTACAAGTGCTGTGGAAGACAGGGCGAACTGAAATTGCCCCATCCTGTTAATTAGGAATGTTTCCATCTTCCCTTTCTACTCCTGTTACTTGCATTCGACTTTAGTTCAGGAACCAGCACCAGTGTCCTCCAAGTTCTGTAGCAAAATAGATCCTTTCTGGATGAGAATCAGTAATGTATGAAATAAGCATGCTGTTGAAAAAGTGGATCAGCGAAGAATTGCAATGGTACCTATAGGCAGAAATCTTATTTTGAAAAGCAGAGATATGAGGTAAAAAGGCAGAGGAAATTAGAGCCTGGCCACTGGTGTGGAAATATACTGAAACCTAAGGTGCTGATCAAGTATTCACTTGTCAAATGAAAAGGACCATGGATGAGTCTCTTTTTCCTAAGAGCTAAGAGGTATTTCAGTTCAATTGCATAAACTATGTTTAGCCATTACTGATGAGTCAATACACAAGATGTGGTAACAAAAATCAACATGAAAAAAGAGTTCATCTTATTTTCTTGCCAGTCTTTAATGTTTTTGATCATCCTCTATTTATCTATTGATTTGATGGCATAGTTTTCTAAAATGCTTTCCTTCTTCCTGTTTCTCTTGGGGTCCATGGAGAATATGGTTTTATCATTTGCATGAAAAGGAATAGGGGGTTTTCATCTTTACTTTTATCTGACATGAAGCATTAAACTACAAGTCTTCAAGTTTCTCAGATCTTTTTTAGTCCATTTGAACTAGAAACCTCTTTTTTGGTGATCTGAAGATGAGTCAAGTTTGGTAAATGAAGACACACAGGTTTAAAAACATCTTTCTTCTGCTTGTATTATCTATTTTTGTACCAGTTTTTGTGATTTATTTCCTGTTTTGGAAGGATTTTACATAGAATTTTTAAGAGAAAGGAAAGAGATGGCACTAGAGGGTTTCAGCTGAAGTAGCATTTCTGCTTCAGTGTGCTTTGGGGAAGATTAGGACCTGGAGGATAAAGTTCAGGAGAAATTATTGAGAGGAAAGGCTTCATTAACAATAATTGCTTAGTAAAAAAAGATGATGAGGAGGAGATACTCCAATCTTTACTTAACCAGGAGGTTAAGAGAAAGGTAACTTGTTCTTCCATTCTATAAATGGTATGATAAAAACTAGCAGGATTGCATTTCAGGTATTAAGTTTTTGTAAGGTGGTTGATAAAATAATCACCTGCAGTTTATCCCAGATTGTTCGCGGTTTTTTATGATCATGAGGAAGGAAGGGGCAAAGCAGAATCCAAATGGCAGTGTGAAAGAAGTAGATGTGGGAAAAGCAGTTAGTTCTCTGAGGAAGAGGGCTATTTGATAGCCATGTTTTTGCTAAGCAGGAAGACTTTGTGAGGCCCTGGAAAAAATATTTTTAAGAATTAATACTGTTAAAAAATGTTTTAAAACATCAATTAAGAAGTGAAAAATAGAGTTTATAGAATTGTTTGGGACTCCTTGTTCTTTACAGTGGTGTTTTGTAAGTTTTGCAGTTCAGCAATATGCCAGTCCTGGGTCTCTAGTTAGCTGGGAGGGCGGTTCACATTTGACATATGCAGCGGAGCTGTCAGTTTGCAGCAAAAGAGCAGGGCAAGTCATGTTTCCACTGTTAATTTAGATTTGACATCTTATTTATACCTGGAAAACGCTGTTAGAAAATATTAGAACACAAATAATGCTGGCACAGCAGGGTTCTCAAAAAGACACTCGTGTTGAATTTCTTCCCACAAAGTTAGGAAATAAATGCATCTAATATTAGAAAACTCTATGCTAATTGTAGCAAGATGCCACGCCAGTTACAGCATTCTCCAGCCATTGGTTTTCTCCCCACAGAGAAAGAGACGAGGCCTACTGAGCACTAGCAGTAATGAGACTTCTTCAGTGACAGTAATTATGTTCCAATTTAGATAAAATTTCACTGCGCACTTGAAATATTTCCGTTTTATTGTCTGTGTGTATTTAAAGCAGTAGAACTATGTCTTGTAAGCATCTCTAAACACCATGCATTAAGAAACTGTAGCATGTAGTCTAACTTGCTTTCAGTGTCAATAGGATTCTACTGAAACTTTTATCTCAACTTGAAATATTAAAAAGTAAGTCTTTACTTATACAAAAGTATCTTACCCCTGTCTGTAAAAATGATTAACTTTCAACCTTATCAGTCCTTCTAGATGTTTCCATGATGCTATGGTTGGGGATGGGGGGGTATGTGCTGATTTTTCTGAAGACCAAAAATATCTGATGTTTGGTCCATCCTTTTGGGGGACCAAGTAACACTAGCTAAGAGTCCTCATATGGTTTCCTTTGGTGGATTTGAATGCTGCATTACTGTTTTATGGTAGGTGTCATTCTGGATCTCCCTTAAGAAAGCGAAAAGGGCAACAACAGGCGTTTGCACCTGTAATTCTGTGCCCTTTCGGAAGACCATAGGATCTGAGGACAAGTGCAAAGGTTATTTCCCCTGCACAATTTTGAATTCTCTTGATCTGTTTCAAGCCTCCCTGGAATGCTTAAAAGCAAGTCACAGAGGGGTATCCTGTTATGGTGTTAGCAGAAAGTCTTCAGTCTTCTTAACTCACCTGCTAGATTTGCTCCTTGATTTCTGTTGCGTCATGATAATTGTGAATGCATAATACAGCAAAGTAGCTCTATTACCAAAAAAAAAAAAAAAAGTAAGGGTAGGAGTCTTTTCAGTGTATTTGAGTAGGAAAAAATATCAGTCCTTTTACCACCAAAAAAACCTCAGGAAGTAAATTGCATCTTCCAAATTGGTTTTGCCCACTCAAAGTACAAATATATGTTATTACTGATAACTCCCAGGCATAACACAAGATTTTTTCAGGCGGCTAAGTAAGCTTTAGATACAACACATGATAGTCACAGTGGACCTATCATAGTTTAAATGTGGAATAAAGTGAGCAATGGCAACTCCAGATATTCAAAAACATCCATCAAGCTCCAGAAATCCTTGACATGTTTCTTTTTATTCAGCTGCTGGTACCTAAGTTTTGGGACTCCCTTGGATCTTATTTTCACACAACTGGTGATTAGAAGCTTCCTTTATTTTTAATGCAGAGTGAGTTTCTCACATCCTTTGTCACATACTATAAAATATAACTGTGCTGTTAAACCAAACTGGATTTTTTTCCTAAGTGTGCTAAGGTGGCACTCCTCGAAGAAGCTCTGTATGTCTACAAAAATGTGATTCTGTAGTACAGTTAATTTATAGTTCACCCAAAGATGTCTTGGAGATAATGGCTTGATTCATTAAAGCAGATGACAAATGCAATAGCATCATAATTACTTACCTTTTATAGACATCTTTTTGTGAAACTCTTCAGGAAAAGAAATCCTTCATAAAATTGATAGACTACACATATTTCACTTATAAATTAAAATAAAATTCTTAATAAATTTGCTTTAAGAATTTTTACAAGTCCACCTTCTCTAATTAAAAAACAGCTCATAGTAGAAATCCAGACAAAGCAATATATCCTCCACCTGTCTGGCAGAAAACATTGGAACGCGATATTGGGCCAGGGGCAGATGAGTAATTCACTGCTGAAAAGGAAGAAGAAAGCTTGAAGTTTACAAATTGCTTAGGGAGAACTTTCTTCACTCCAGGCCATATCTATGTAGACAGCAGATGCAATATTTTTATAGATAGAGAGGTGCATATATAGTACGTTTCTGCAGGCAGAAATGGGGCACTTGATATGTCATCAAACAACAGCATGAAACCTTTTATATTACAGGACAAAAATAGTTATTGATGAAAAGGAAAATTGAAAAGATTGGGCTCCTGACTTCGAATCAGGAGAAGGGTCTGAGAAACAGAGCTGCTGTCTCTTATAATTACAAAGAGTAGTTCATTTTTTGCCATTTCTCCAGTCTCTTTGAAGACCTTTGACCAGTGCTATGATCTCTCTGCTTCTCTGCCAGGATAAGCAAACAAATAATTATGCTCTTGGGGGATTTTCTAAACACTGGATCCAGGTTTCTTCTTCTGTGTACTTCATATCAAAGTTACTCCTGTCAGTCCCTCAAGCTGCTTCTGGCTTAACTGCCTGCAAGTGAGAGAATAGGCCGTCATGTCTGATGATACTCTTAATACACACAAAGTTGACAGGAAAAGGAGGCGAGGAGAATTCCACTCCAGAGCTGACATGATTGATCACTTTGATGTTGGTTAGCTTTCTTTAAACTACCCTCAGAAAATGACAACTCAAAGTCCAATTTAATACTCTCAGTGCTCGTGGTTCCTTTTAACTAAATATCCCTGATAAGTCTTGCAGGACATGCTCTTAAACGTATTTTTTGCTGATTAGAGAATCAGCATGATACTGATGCAGAATTCACTATTAATAAATTTAGGGCCATATAAAAATTTTTAAACCCTTTCAGTGTCATAAGACTTCAAGTCACATCATGTGACAAAGTATTATGCTGTTATTAAGTATAGAATTTTGATGTCTGAAGGGACTGCAGATGAGTTGGCAATTGTCCTGTTTCCATATTCTACTGCAAACAGTCTAAACACATTCTTATTTGTCATTATTCCAGGACTATGACAAATCTACACCAGTATTTTCGGGTTTACTTTCAAGATAGCAGTAAAATTGGTTTTGTAGTGGCTCATGTCACAATGTCTCAGGTCTTCATTTTGCAAGTAAAAAAAATTGAGTGTTGCGAATATTGAACATTTCCTGAGAATCAAGTGGGATTTATTTTATTTGAAGCTATTATCATTAATATTTGAGATTTGCAACACAAATAATGTTTCTCTTAGGCAAGGCAAGCTCGCTATTCATCCTTTTTCTGGTGGAATACCTTCTAGGAGAAGGGAGAATCTTGATTACAGTGGGAAATGTTATATACTTTCCCTTAAGTGTTTTTGATTATTTAAAAAGATTAGAAAAATATCTTCAGTATATATTCAGAAAGTATAATCTGAGATGCTTTTAAATTGAAGAAATGTATTTTGAAATGTCCCTTCTTAAAATTATTTCATAGTTGCAAAAGGTAAAAATCAAAGGATATGGATTTCAGGAGAAGAAGAAATAATCTTCTGGTGCCACTGATTCTGGTTTGGACCTTCAGATTTTCATCATTTAATATTCTCAGTTGCTCCCATTTATTTCATATACAACATTAAGATAAACAGCACAGCCAGAGCATGTGATTTTATCTGAACCAGAACTGCGGAAGAGACACAGACAGTCCTTGTTATTATCCCTGTTATTATGTACAAAGATACATTTGATAGGAAGCCCAGAAACTATAAATTTCAGTTCCAGCTCTCCTCCTAATTGCTGTTAATATTTCTATTTCCTTCACATTACACATGGTTCATATTTCTAACTTTGACAGTATCTTTCAGTGGTTCATTTTCACAAAATATTGGACAGCTCCTTCAAGGTCACTTTAAGCAGAGCTGGGAACAGACTTCAGATTTCTGTTGCGTTGGCATTCAGACTCATTTGCTTTGCCAACCCTGCAACAGGAAAATATTATGGAAAATAATTTTTATACTGCAAAACATTTGCACCAAAAAGTGAATTTGGATGGTGTTACAATGTTCATTTTTGTATTTTCAGCTAAGAAAACCTATTTTTCTGAAAGCAGTTTTGTATTCATTCGAATGTGTATATTCAGAGCCTGTTATGGGATCCTTTGCCCATTTCTTATAAGCAGAACATCTGCTGATGAAAGCTACTAAAAATATTAACATTTGAGTTAATAAGCTTGTTGTTTGTCTCATTTGGAAAGATGTAGCCAAAGTTCTTTAAGGACATGAGATGTCTCAAGCTATTTCTAGTCATGCATAAAGGTGTTCCCTTACAGGCCCAGTTCGAATCCTGCTCAGCTCAGTGTTAAGTACCATTACCATCTAAGAGATATCTGGCATCTCTGTGAGATGCAGTTTTGGTGAATTGTGAATTTCCAGTTTGCTGTCCCAGGGCTTTGTTAGTTCTTCAGTGCAGAAGCATCCCTTGATTGTTTTCTGGGTTCCTGGCCCAGCGCAGTGAAATCTTGATTCCCTGCTAAGAGCTCGTGCCTCTAGGGGCGTGTTAAACTGACTGCCTATTTGCAGGGAGTGGCAAAGTGATTATTACTGTACTTATATAGGAAACTAGGGGGAGAATTAGAAGACAGAGAAAAGAATTCTGGCTTGACCTTCTTTAAAGCCTTCATAAATTTTTTTTTGCCCCAACTCTTGATTTTTGGGTCTGACTTATGTTTAAATAACTCTGCCTCGACCATTCTCTTTTAAAGAAGCACACACAGAAAGGGAGGGAGTTGAAAGATGGTGGTGTTACATCAAATGAGGCATTTGTTACACCATCATCGGGCAGATTTAGCTCAATCTCCTTTCTGTATTAAATTGGGTCCTAATCCCTCTTTCACATTACCTTTGGCTATTAACTGAAGCGGCTATTTCAAGGGCCCAACTACACTCTGTTCTCATGTAATCAATATAAACAGGCATTATTTTGCATATTAGGTAATTAAAATTAGGTAGGTTTAATTTCAAGTCACAGAGCTCAGCAGTCCCTTCTAGAACCAAACCCAAGGAGGTGACTTTTCCATACTCACACAAGATAAATACAAGAAAGGTAGAACTCAAATACCCTGAGGTCATTGTTCATTACAAAATAATTATTTCCCTTTCACAAGAGCCCTTCACCACTGCAGATAGGAAGCTGAAAAACAAGAGAGGAGTCAAATTGGCACTATGCAGTGAGTAGGGTCATCAAGATGATTAGGGTTTACAGGGTGGGGAGGCTGAGAGCTGGTTTTGCTCAGTACTAGTCAGAAAGGAGTGTGAATATATTGCTGTTTTCAACTTTACCTGCTGACGAAGAAATTCCATTTTGATATTAGGGAAAATAATTTACAGGTAAGGTGGTGATCAAGCACTGGAGCAGATCTCTGAGAGAGGCTGTGGTATCTTCATCCTTGGACATACTCAGAACTTGACTAGACATGGCCCTGAGAAACCTGATCTTAATTTAAAGTTAGCTTTAACTTTGAAGCTGCCTTTGCAACCAAAGGGTTGAACCAGATGACTTTCAGAGGTCCCTACCAGCCTAGATTGTTTTATGAATCTGTCCCCTGAAGCTGCCTGACTTGGCAGAGCAGCGCTGTGCTGCAGCCAAAAAAGAACTGCACTTGTACAGCACGTCCCTGCCTTGCCTACTCTGGGCCACTGCCCCATGCTGGGCTCTCATGTTTTTCTTGCTAAGTGTGGCTGGGAAGAGCAGATGTCAGCTGAGCCACAGCTCCCTTCTGCTACTCCTGGGATGTGACCAGCTCCGTGGTACAGCCATTATTATTTGGCTCCCTGTGCAACAGAGAACTGAATGTGGAGAGTCAATTCCTTTCAATTTACCATAGGAACTTTGATCTTTCTGTTTGAAAGTACTTTGACAGCTTCTTTTAAAACATCTGACAAAAATAGCTCAGTCTGGAAGCCAGCAGGTGTTTAGGCACTTTTTTTATTGCATATATTCATAAAAAATGAGTCATTTATGTTAATCTGTGTTAGTCTGTTGCAGATCTGCTTTGTACTGCATTAAAGAGATATTATCCAGGAATATTCAACATCTCTATAAGGAATGCTTCACTGTGTTCAAATATGACATGGCAACGTACTTATGTCAATACAGATAAGGGCTTTTAAAAGATAGTGAAAAGTGAATTTACTTTCAATGTTCTGGCATGGGCATATGGTGTCAAACAGTTAATTGCATTGAGAAGCAGGACTCTATGTTCTGAGCTGCCATAGACTGAGCATAAAAAGCTACTTGGCCCATAGTCTTGAGTGAAAAATAAAATGCAGATTTAGGTAAAACTTCTCATATAAACATCTGTGTCAAGTTCTATGTTCTCTTTCTACTATGCCACCAAATTTTCCAACGGATGCATAGTTCTCTATGATACATTAGTGTCCGTTTGCTAGTCCAGCTTTCATTATGCTTCCTTTGTACTTGCTGGAGAAAAGGGAGATAAGGATGGGACAGCTAACATGAAAGCCTCAATTTTTACTTATTTTAGTATTTAGAACAGAGAATAAAAAGGTTGCACTTCAAAGGCTAGATAGATGTTGTTTAATGTTATTCAGCCACAGCACAGAATTACGTCAGTAGCATGTTTTCCAAGATGCTTTGTTGCATTTAATGTGAATAGGCTGTAGAAAATATATTAAGACATGAAGATAAACAACCCTTCTTTCTCCCTGAGCACACCTGTCAACAGAAAGATGATTTAAGGGCTTTGCCCAGAGAAGCAGGGCCTGTGTGCTTGACACATCACAGGGAGCCTCTGCTTTCTAGAACAGTGCAGTCTTTGATTTCCACTCCAAATATCTTGCAGTGTCAAACAGACAGATTTGGATTTCAGCTCCATTGCAAATATTTTGTCTGATCCAAAGTGCTGAAACTGACAGGGACAGATATACTTCCATGCAAGTATATACATACAAAATTGCACTGGCTGCACTTTTTAGTGGTTTATACCTACAACAAGATGGATTTTTTTTTCTTTTTAGTCCTATGATTTTAACCAATAATATTTTGTTTGCTGTTGTGCTTATGTAGATTTCTTACGATCAGAAAATAAAGAAGCCTCCTTGACTTCATAGCTGAAAACAAACTTTTCTAGAGGCCTTGAAAAGTAGTGAAGAAACTGGAGAAAATTAGTGTAAGAATTATGTGTCCCATGAGATTTAAAATACAATATGTTTAAGGGAATTTAGAAGAGGTGCATGTGCAGAAGTAATCAGGGATATTGTCACTTTATGCCTCATTTACTTGATGTTTTTCCTTCATAGTTTTTTTGAATTGTTTTCATAGAAAAGAGGCAAACTTGAAAGAAACCTAATACATGATACAGTGCACCATCTTATCTCTAAAAACCTAATCATAGAGAGTTTGCTTTTTTGGTATAAATTTTCTGGATTTTACATTATTAATTGCAATTTTTTTGTATACTAATAAGGAGTTTAGATGGTGATTGTACAGGTCACCAATCTGTAGAAGAAAATCAGAAAAGATGAAACTGAATCATTAACATTGCCTTATGTTTGCAACTTTGTGTATGAAAGTAGAATTTTCTAATGATGACCTGATTCTGGCATCATGTCAGTTTTCCACCATTTCCATTTACAAGTGGAACTCAGAATCAAACAAAACCAAAACATACAAATTACTTAAATGTTCCTGTTTAAAATACTGGAAACTGTTTTCTCTCAGGCATGAATCAGAGGTTGAACTCTAGTGTAGGGAACTGAGCATTTGTAACTATTTGAAGTGTTGTAAATTATCCTGCCTGGCTTGAAGCTGTTGCTCCAAAAAGGCACAGCTCGGGTCTCACTCATTAATACCTGCCAGCCCCACAAAAATGTCTAAGGCATTGTCAGTGCTTTGAGTAACCAAACTGGCACAAGCTGCTTTTGTTTAGGCACCTGAATCCTGCCTCTTACTGTACGCCTTAGAGGGCTGCAAAGGTACCAAACTGAGTTTTCACTGCAGATCTCATGGTTAACCACCAGCAAATTTCTTCCCACATGTTGACATTTTTACTCCAAATCTGTGAAAGGTCCTAATATTTTCTTGTTCCTACTATTCATTTGTCTTGATTAGATCAACTGGAAGGATCCTGTGGGAAGATCTTGGGGTCTTGGGCACGTGGTCTTAGCCATGGAGCTCTCTTGTGCTAAAGTAGTGCAAATAGTAGCAAATGAGTGAAAAGACAATAAACCATTTGAGAAAGGAGCTCTTTGGTCTGATGTTTGTAGATGAAGCTCTTGGGACTTAAACTGACCTAAACTGTAAATGTCAATACACCCTACGTAGGAGTTTTGTAGGCTAATTAATGCTAATGGCGTTAGAAACAATAAATCAATTACTTTTGTGTGAAAAGTGAGTGTATGTTCTTGAGTACTATAGGAGCAATTTTGTACTTAATACATTAATTTCTAGTAAAAGGAAGTTCTAATTAAATAAGTGGTCTTAGTGATTCTGATTATTTTGACCCTTACTAGCTCCGCTGAAAGCTCTTTTAGGTATTTGTATGACACCATTTGTATCAAGCTCAGCAGTGATACTTCCATTTTGGAAGAGGATAAAAGGGGACATATATTTTTATCAGCCTTGCAAAATTGTCGAGATAGTTTACCAGCCCATGTTCAAAATCTTTTTCCTGCATTCTACTATGATGATTGAAGAAAATGTTGTTTTCTGTCAGTGTCTCGGCCTACTTCTTTGCAATACAAGTCTTAAAAATTGTCACTTAACCTGTAGCTGTTTTGAGGAAATACATGCTGAAGTAAAACATTAAGATCTTCAGATGAAAATGCTATATTTGTCCTCGTAATTACTGCCATTGCTTTAATTAGTAAGATCTTGGCTTTGAGCTGTGACCTTGAGGTTAAAAAAATATTAACTATCAGTCTTTGAAAAATGCTAATTAACCCAGTCAACCATTAAATTGTTTAGATTACATTTGATAGTATTTCATTAATATAAAATATAAGCTCAGACTTTGTTAAGGTATGAAATGTCATTTAAATTAGCCTTTACTCCTAAATAATGTTTCAGATTTAAAAACAGGTTTTTTCTGACTATCACAGACATACTCGTATGCCTTGAAAAATGTTTGTTATGCAAGTCATTTTACTAAAATCCAAATTCAGCAGAATACTTGGGAATTTCAACTTCTTATTTGCAAATTAGTGTTTGCTACTTTACTGAATAGAGATCAGTGTTGAATTCCTGTCCAGGACCGAATGACCAATTAGTTAATTGGTGTTGGAGCTTCTCCCTGTGGCATGGAAAGACAGCCACAGCGTTATCCTCTGTAAATTTCTTTGTGCCATCTGGTGTTGGGAATGTCTGGGGCATTATTTGGGCAAAAGAGAAGAGATTTGCTGTCAGATCAGAGCATCATTAAGAGACCTGTGGTGTGGGACAGCCTAGAGGCACTGCACAGAGGATATCCACAGAGGATAAAGACCGTTAAACAGGGACTGACCCCAACCAGAGTTCAGCCCACAGAGAGATGGATTAAAACCGGTCTTAGTCCCACCACTAGAAGGAGTGCACAGTCCATTTCTGTACCACATAATGGGGCAGTACAGAACCCTCTCATTGCTCTCAGTGTATGTAACAGGAGGCAGAAACTGCTGGGAGTGTTAGTGCTTAGAAATAATAATGTGCTATGGCTCCCCGAAGGAGCCTGTGTTCCTGCCAGGCTTCCTGGTACAAGTGCAGAGCGTTTGGGCTTGCACCTGCCTTGTGTTTGATGCTGTCTTCTCTGTGAGGGGACCTGCACTTCCAGCACACTGCATGCATGGCCTGCCTCGTGTACTGACAGCTCACAGAGCTGGTGGGAGAGAATGGCTGGGGTTTTTCCCAACTACCATGGCAATTTAGCAGTTTAATTATAGAAATTACTTTCCTTTACCCCATTCGTAATGGGGCAGGGAGGAGCAGAGCAGGGGGAAACGGGAGAGCAGAGGAAAAAATTACCTTAAAAATGAAAAATACCTAATTGTAGTCCCTTCACTAGTAAGGGTATCATTTACTGAACAAACTGTATTCAGAAATATGTAAGTTGTACATTTCCCTGCCACGGAAGACTGTCATATTAATTTTAAATTGCTGGAGGTTTTCAGTCAGGGGCTGTGAGAAGGAAGCCTTTCCATTAAATTTCCAGCAGTTAGGCACATAATTTGGTTAGCCTTTCCCTCTGCATCCAGGAGTCACTGAACATCCAGCTTCAGCTGAAGTAAACCTGTTTGTGCAAGCAAACCTTTTTTCTAAACACTTCCCTTCTGGTAGGCTTTGCTCTTAAAAAAAGAGAGATCCTTCAAAAGTCTAGGCTTCCTATTTGCATCATTAAAGAGAAAAATCCAGCTGCTTTGCTTTTAGTGGTCAATGTGATCCCTGCATTAGAAATCAAAGGGGTGAGGACGTGGGGGCTTGGACCTTGTGACTCTCAGCTGAGTGCAAGGCTTGCTGTGTCTGGGGCTGCACATGAGTTGAGATGCGCAGAGGAAGGTGTAGCTGAAGACATTTTAGCTGAGCAGAACCTGCTGCAGCATCTCTCAGGCAGGTATGCAGGTCTGCAATATGAATACTGTCATTGTGGCTGCCACCCTACGACCAAGTGAAAAGTGTTTTGCCTCCCCCAACTTTCCACAGTGCTGACAGACAACCTTATCTAGTCCTTTGACGATTAGGGGGTGAAAACATCAACTCCCTAGACATAGCCATTAGCATCTTTTATAGTGTCAAGTAAGTCAGTGGTGTGACGGCAATGTGACAAGCTGTGAAAATGTCTTTGGTCCACAGTGCAGTGGGATGGTATGTAGGAGTGCTGGAATGGAGGTTAATGCAAGAATGGTGCAACGTAGTGTTCACTAGAGTATTTCATCCTAGGAGGTATGGTGTAAGTGTGCTTGGATGATAAGTGTCTCCTGAGCTGCCCAGATTACCATAAACTATCAATATTCCCCTAATACAGCAAACACAGATACAGTTTTCATCTTCCTGGAGCAGGCAAATTTGCATTTTTAAGTCAGAGAAATCTCATTACTCTTATCCCAAAGACTGAGAAATGCTAAAACAAGATAAACAAGGAATGCTTTCAGCCCTTTTGCATCAAATGTTACTTTCACATTTCAGAATGGATTTAATTGAATGGAGGAAATTTAGTTCTAGAAGCCTAGCTATGCAACTGAAAGCAAGTAGGGTGATCCTACATTTGATTTTTTTTTTCAGCTAAACCTTGTCAAAAGAATAATTTTGCTATGACAGTAGCTTTTTCAAATTAAATACCTGCAGCCTTCTCTATCTTCTTAGACAAGAGCAGCACACTGGAAAGTTGCAAATGAAATGAAATAAAATATCATTTGGCAGAAGGAGACAAGCTTGGCAGTAGTGAATGAAAGGGATATTGTTATTGTTCTTGGCATCATGAGCGGGGCTAGGAAAGGTGGGATATTTGGGAGTCCACTAAGCGCTGCTGTGGGGGGAGCTGCGAACATGTGGTTCACATACCAGTGACAGTGGGGATGTTGGAGATCTGTTATTTCTAGAAACATACACCCTTCAGATGTCATTATCTATAGGGGCTTATGATCTAGGCCTCTCCACCAGACTGAGGGCTTTTCCTCATGCGTCCTGATGAATGTTGTGGCTTTTCGAGGATTGTCAAGAATTGCAGCTGGACTATTGCCTTCTTACAATTCAGTACTTTCTTTACATGTGTGTTCTCAGCGATATCTGAACAAATCAATTTTTTTAGACCTTCCATTCATTCTCTTCTAAATTAAATTTAGGCCAAAATACACATAAATAGCTCTAAGTAAGTTTTCTTTTTCATCTTCTGTAGATATTGGCTGAGGCCAAAGTTCTGCTATATGTTATTTTCATTGTTACCATTAGTGAGAAAGAGTCTCTGGAGTGCAAAGTCCAGTGCAGCCAGAATTAGCTGTGCAGACTCCTTCACTCATCCTACCCTAAATCAGATTTTGTAGAGCACAGATCTGTTTAGATAAAAATATGATGAGTATTTTTTGAAGATTGTTTGCTTCTTTGGAGCTGCTGAAGCTGTTATCATATTTATATAAATCAGTGTTGATGAAGGTATTTGAAAACTGCATAGTTGGAAATCATAACTAGTTGGACCTCACATACTTAAAAATTTTGGTCCTTCTAGTGTCCATGTGAAATTTTGTAGTAGTACTACTCAAGAGTAATTTGGGACATTTCCTTACTTTTTTTCTTTTGAGAAAAGTTGTGTTTTGACTTGGATGGTGCTCAAAAGGCATTTAACAATTTAGAGCTGAAAAAGACCTGTGCATGAGAGAGCTTTCCTTCCACTCTGTCAGCTGGTCTCATAAAAGTGTACTTTTAAAATCTACTATGACTCCTTTTTGTTTCCCTCAGAGAGTTTTTGGTGTGGGTGGTTTTGCTCTTTCTTTTTTTTTTTTTTTCTTTTCAAATTAAAACCGAGTTATATCTCTGAAGGCACCAGCACAGGAAGGGCATGGACCTGTTGGAGTGGGTCCAGAGGAGGGCCACAAAGATGATCAGAGGACCGGAACACCACTGCTATGAGAAAAGACTGAGAGTTGGGGTTGTTTAACCTGGAGAAGAGGAGCCTCCAGGAAGACCTTATAGCAGCCTTTCAGTACCTAAAGGCCTGCAAGAGAGCTGGAGAGGGACTTTCTACATGCATGTTGCAATTGGACAAGGTATAATGGCTTTAAAATGAAAGAGGACAGGTTTAGATTAGCTATTAGTAAGAAATTCTTCACTATGAAGGTGGTGAGGCACTGGAACAGGTTGCCTGGAGAAGCTGTGGATGCCCCATCCCTGGAAGTGTTGAAGGACAGGTTGAAAGGGGCTTGGAACAACCCCATCTCGAAGGTGTCCCTGCCCAAGGCAGGGTTAGGGCTGGACTCTATGATCTTCTGAACTAAACTATGTGTGGTTCTATAATTAAGGTAGTGCTCAGCACAGACAGAACATAGAGAATTATTTTAAATTTTGTTCATTATACCCTGAGGTTTCAGTTAAGAGCCAAGCTAGAGGGGAAGTCAGCCTATTCCCTGAAAGCTGCTGTTTGCCTCTGTATTCATTTTTCTTCCAATAGCAACATAATCTGTAGTCAGACTAGGCTAATCATAGGTACCACAGCCTTTGATGTGCAAGTGCAAGAAATTAGGGAAGAAAATAATACTTTAGTAGTACATAACCAAAATAAACAAATGTAAACCTGTTCCACAGGGTGTGACAGATGCGTGTTACTTTGATAAAGAACAGAAAAACAAAATCAAGTTCTGTGTTGTGAAAACAATACTCTATGGAAGAAGATGCCTAACATTAGGAGCTTCTCTTGCCTAAGACATACCAGCCTTTATCTAAATTTTTGAATTCTTCCTAGAAATTAATTTTACTTTCTGCGATTATGCTCCGGTTACATTATGTATATCTTCTGTTAGCAGCTAATTCACTGATTTAATATTCTCATCTTTACAGATATTTCAATACCTGCTGGTTTTAGTCATTCAGCACAGACCTCACTAGAGAGAATAAAGGAAATGACCTTTTGATAGAAAGGACAGTATTAGTGGCAGCTTTCAACTTGCTTTGAAAGACAAAGTGTAAAGAAGCTGATTTCATACTCAGGTGTATGATGAGGAGGGTTTTTTAATACTTCTTGGTGTTGTCTACCTACATGTCCTAATTCTTGATCCATTTTTTTCTCTGACATTCAAGTGAAACTCTGAGTCTGTGGTACCATGTAATGGGATGACATCATAACAATTTGTCGCACCATTTATCACAGAGTGGTGTACATAGATACTGTGAACTGTGAACATTTAGCCTGTCTGGTTTCCCTCAATTTCTTTATTTTATTGCATTTTTCTGAGTTACTTATTGACTGCATCAATTTTTTTCTGTCCAAGTGAAACGACTTTTTTAATGAGGTAACTAAAGCAGCCAGTTGAGTCATCATGAATGTTCTTGAGCTGAATTTCCAAACTATTGTTTTAATAAGAGAAAAGATACTCTTTTTGTTTCTGTTTTGGTTGTCCATATGTCCATGCCCAGGCACTGCCCAGGAGAGATGCTGGGGCTGCCTCTATGAGGTGGCCCTGGGGCTGTCCTGTTATGGACAGACATGGTTCCAGCTGGCTCCAGGCAACCCATCACAGGGCACGGCTCAGCCCCTCAGGGACGTTGTGCCTCTGTGATAACACGTTTAAGAAAAAGCAAAAAATGCTGCAGAGCAGGTGTGAGAGAGGAGTGAGAAAAATGTGAAGAAGAGACCCAGGTCAGTGAAGAAGGAGGGAGAGGAGGTGCTTCAGGCGCCAGAGCAGAGGATCCCCTGCAGCCCATGGTGAAGACCACGGTGAGGCAGCTGTGCCCCTGCAGCCCATGAGGGACCGCAGCGGAGCAGTTTTCCACCTGCAGCCTGTGGAGGCCCCCCCACTGGAGCAGATGGAAATGGCTTGAAGGAAGCTGCATTCCATGGAGAGCCCATGCTGTAACAGCTCCTAGCAGGAACTGCAGCCCTTGGAGAGGGCTCCCACATAGGAGGAGGTTTTGTCACGGGAGTTGCCGCCCATGGGAAACCCTCGCTAGAGCACTCTGTTCCTGAAGGAGTGTACACCATGGAAAAGACCCAAGTTGGAGCTGTTGTTGTAGAACTGCAGCCTGGGGAAAGGACCGCACATTGGAGCAGTTCATGAAGTCTTGTACCTTAGTGGAGGGACTGTACTCTGGGCAGGGGGACAGTGAGAGGAGAAAGGAGCAGTGGAAATGGAGAATTGGGATCTAACCACAAACCCCATTCCCCATTCCCCTGTACCATTGACAGGCAGGTAGAAGCATCAGGAATTAAGTTTATCCTGACAAGAAGAGTAGGGGAGAAATATTTGTATTTTTGTCTTTGTTATTCGCCATCCTACTCTGTTTGTAACTGTCTATAACTTAAAATTATTTCCCAAGCTGAGTATGTTTTGCCTGTGGTGGTAATTGGTGAGTGATCTGCTTGCCTTTATCTCAAGCTTCTTCGTCTTATTTTCTTCCCTTTTCCTGCTGAGAGGAGGAGAGAGAGAGAATGGCTGGGTGGATGCTTGGGTCAGCCAAAGTCAAACCCACCACAGTTTCTTAATTCTCCTGAAAAAAATTTGGACTGTATCCTTCTAGCTGAAAATATGCACTGTCTAACATAGCAGAATGGAGGTTGTATAAAAATTGGGAAATTTGTGTGTGACTTCAAGCCATGAAAATTATGTGTATGACTCACAAGAAAGAAAGCACACTGTGGAAATATTCTTAAGATGTTTTCACTGGGATACAAAATACTGTCAGCCATCTAAAATTAGTCCAATATTGCCTTTTCTGACTTTTCTGACATTTCATTGAATCTACATGTTCTCTGGTTAGGAACATTAGAAAGACAGTTCTAAACATACTGCCACTTTTAATTAAAACATCCACCAGGGCATGTATTAAAGTATCATCTGAATGTAATACCCTTTTTAAGCTCAACTTGCACTTGTAAGTCCTTCAAGATTGAAAGTTACAAATAGTGAATTTAGTTAGGAGGTCAAGGCCTTGACCACCGTGAAAATTCGTATGCAGCCAGTTTCTTTTCCAGCTGGAATGTTCTTTGAATGAAGTTCAGGTCAACTGCAGAAAACTTCTGATACAATGCCTGGTCTGTATCCCTATCCTGGAGCTGTTTCCTAGGGCTTAAGTGAGTCTAAGCTTGGCTAAAGCAGCATGGTTTTGTTCTGGCTTTTTTGTGTTGTCCACACAAACCTACTCTGTCTTTCACTGGTGAATTTTTTTTACCATTCTGTGTTGTGCCTTCACTGTTTTTCCAGTGGTAGGAGCTTCCCTAGTATATTCTCTGCTGAAAAAGTGTTATTGCTAAAATGAAGTGTGGCCTTGCTGTTGCTAGCCTAGGGAGTACATTGAACTCTGTTTTGAAGACCTTGAGCAAAGGAAACTTAACATTGACAAAACTATGTGTGACATACATTTGTCACAAAATTAATTGCTGTAATTGCTTCCTCATTGTAACTCTGGCTCATAATTTCTGCATGGGCTTAGTTCAGCCATCGGTATGTAATAATGTAGCAACTGGATGCCTGCAACACAGAGGGTAAAGTGTAAAGGTGATGTAAGCACACCTTTGTTTCTCCTTACGTTGGCTACACCACTGATTTTGTCTACTGACCTGCACCAGACTGTTCAATGGTAGTTTGTGCTACTGAACAGCAGAAGTTTCACAACATTGCAATTGCAGGCTCTTGCTTGGAGGGCTTGTATGCTGTGGCACTAGCAGGATGTAATTACAACTCCAATGTATAAGATAGTGGAAGTGAATCCCTAAGGATATTCTATACTAGGATATGTGTATGCCAAATTATGTTCAGCGATCACAACGCACCCACATTTGGGATCAATTTTCAGTGATATGAAATGCTCTTGTTTAAATACAAATAGCCAAGACAGACTCGACAGCGACCTGCACCTCCAGTAACTCATAGAGGCTGGTAGAGAAGAGATTCTAAACGGAACCTTCAGTGCAGTATTCCTGATTTAGAATAAGACTTATGTTATCTACTGTTACTACCTACAGTATATTGAATGAAATACTGCTCTGTCCTGAAACCAAAACCAAACTGGTAAGTTGCAAGAATCAGTATGTAGGAGATATCTTAAAACCTATATAAAGGGATAGATTCAGTTTCATTGACATCTGAGTTGTTGAGGAAGGAAAATATAGTGTATGTAAATTTTATTAAACAGAAATATTAGAAGTCACCTTGAGGAGAAACCAACAGACCTAAGTGCATTTATCAGTCTAGATAGAATATCAGATGTTCAGCTTGAAAAACTGAAAACAACCTGAACACAGGCAATCAAAAATATGCTCCTTAGGGAGCTCAGAACACTTGGAAAGCAGTTTTGTGCCATGAGAGTTAGAGGACATGAGATGCATTCTGAATTTGCTGCTCAGATTGTCAGAAAAAAAAGTTGAATGCAACTTGGTCTTGCATGTCAGATCCCTGAATAGAGTGCTAACACTTCTTTTTTTAAATGTCTCCAGTGAAAATATGTTTAGACCTTTTTATCTGACCCTCAGCAACTGCAGGCTAGGCAGGTGTTGATAAATTCAATGTTCAAAAACCTCCATCAAAACAATGTATGACAGGATAATTTGATTTCTTGCTATTTATTTTCATCATAAATTATGAATAAAGAAGTTAGCAGTCATTGAGCTTTTGCAGCCTTCCAAATGAATGGGACTTACCAGAAGGGCTCGTCTTCATTTCAACAGACTTTAGATAAGGATCACGCAGATTGAAACACGTTTTCATAAATTCTATCCCTAAATCATCAAAATAGATGGTTAGCCAATACTTTCAAAACAGAAGGGTAACTTTGAAAACATTATTATTGTTTATTCACTAAGAATAGTCATATTGCTAACACATAGTCTGTATTTACAAATTCCTATTCCAATTTTACACCAACAAGTTACTTATGTTGATAAACCCTAAACTGCCTCTATGTTATCTTTTTCAATTTCTGAATAGAAGTCGTATCACTTTCCATTTTTTCAGTAAAAGGAGATTAAATGTTAATATGGGAATTTTAATATATTGTTAGTGGTGCTCGTGTGTAGCTGAGTACATACATGTGCATCCTTTATTAAAACCTACAGCATTTTTTTCTTGTCTTTTCAGTGATAACTAAAATGCCTTTCAGTTTTAGTTGTGAGTTTGGCTTCTGATTATAATAAACTTACTAATATGTTGAAATAGCAATATTCTTGATACACCTATAAATGTTATGCTTATGAAAAAGGCAAAATAATACTTTCTCTGGATAATTCTTGCCATGCATTTGTGATACTGAAATTAATGAATTAAATGTGGTGTAAATCTTAGGATCATTGTACAGTGCAGAAGACACATTTAAAGCAACTGCCATCGAATAATCACTGAGCAACCCTTAGTATGGGAATTCAACAAAAAAAGCCTCACACAAATATGGAGTATTAACAACATTCAGGGATGGTACCCTCACCAAGAAATGTGTGCATGCAACAAAAAGAGTCCAAGTGCAGACTGTAGGAGCTTTCTTTCGATTTGTACATTGCTGTAAACCCCTCACAACAGTCCATATGTTTTCCTAATGCCCCATTCATTTGGCCTCTCTTAACCTGTCATCCCTCATCTGAACTTTATGTTTTTTCTTTGGTCTTTGTATTTCCTTTGTGCCTTTATTAGTCCATCTTCTTTCCTATGCGCTGGTAAATGGAACATAAAGAACAAAAGAGTAAGAGCTTCACTCCTTACCATGAAGTCACTCAGAGAGCATTAATGGGAAAAACAAGTCTTCCCCAAAATGGAAAGAAAAGTTTTAGTGAAGTAACTACACTGTACTTATTTTAACTTTCCTATGGTGTACCATTATACAAAATTCCCACTTAAACACTTGCCATCTCCAAAGGTTGTGCTTAATTCAGAAAGTATCTTCTATTACTTTCTTCTTAGAATAAAGTATTAAGTAAATTATAAGATTACATATATTGATGCTATATAGGAGATGCAAATAAATAATGTGTTCTGGAGTGAAGACATGATTTATGTTTTTTCCCCCTCTGAAGAGGTCTCACTTTTGACAGAGCTCCAATCTTGGGTCTCTTTTGCCTCAAGTTAGCAGCAACTTAAACATTGTCTCTGCATGTGGTCAGTGAACGTAGGCTTGTAGACCCGTATTTGGGTCTGAGATACTGAGTTAACCGGCTTAATAGCATTGGCAGCATTGGAAAAGCCCTACCTAAGCTGCTGCATGTGCCAAGGTATGTGGAGCACTGCATGGGATAGTTGGGTCTTGGTGCTTGGTTAAGCTGAGCAGCTGAGTATTTTTTTCTTTGGAGTGGAAAGTAGAACTTGATTGTCCTTCTGGCCACAGAGTAATAAACCAGAGAAGGGCACTGGGGAAGCCACTACGCCCTGTGGCTTATTCTACACTCTCACTGGGAAAATTTCATCTGGCTTTCAGCCAGAATCTCAAGAGAATCTAAGGTGAGAGTGTCACTGGAGTAAATGGAATAGGACTTTTGGGAGGGTAAAGGACCAAGAGAGACTAATGCTTAGGTTCAAATTACTTTTAAAAAAGCCCCAACTGCTGAAAGAATGAGAGAGAGTTCATGTAGATTAGCTCCCTGAAGTACTTTTATTGAAGTATTTTTCGAAATCTACGGTGGTTTGTTCTGAGGAGTTCATCATTAGAACCATTGAAATGTACTGGAAGGCCACGCAGTTGCTGTAAATCTCTATTCAGGAGTGAAGAGATAAGGAAACTAATTTTGACTTGTTTGCAGAGAAATTTTCTTGTGCTGAATTGCCAATGACACTCAACTTATCAGCCTGTCAACCTCTGAAGCAAGGGAAAAGAGTATTAAAGCAGAATATATTGCCATTTTCAGATGAGATAGCATCAGCAAGTTAGGCCAGTGTAGCTTTTCCATTTTAAAGTACAGAGCATAAATTACTTCTTTACATTAATGTAATTTAAGTTATATTTTAAAAGTGATTTTTAAATGATCTTCCGTCCAGAGCTTTTGATGGGCCCAGTGGTCTAATTTCTTCAAGTTTCCTTTCAGCCGTACAGCTTGAGATACAAATACTGTTTGCTGTGATTAAAAAACATCAAAGCATTGATTGTCTGTCTCAAACTCCTTTGCCAAGCTAATTTGAATCATTAACGACCTCACTGGAATCACAACTTAAACTTTTTTTTAGCCTTCTTTTCTAATTTTCCTGCTTCTTGAAGTAATTCCATTCATTTCATTAATTTTTTAGCACTTTTCCATACAATCAATACGTGATGTAAAGTTTAACTGTCGGATTTGCTTTTTAAAAACTAAATTAAAAAAAGAAAAAAAAAAACCTGAAAGGGAATCAGAAATCTCAAGATTGTAGAATAATAAAAGCAGTAACTAATTTTCTGTAGAGACTCTTGAATGGGTAGATGAATGTCATTACTCTATTAGTAAAAGGTCGATAAATGGAGAGACAAGCTTTGCAGAGGATAAATGTAGGAACATAGGAAAGGTCACATAGGAACCTGGCACCTCAGCCCAGGGTGGAAGTTAGTCAGTCTGTTTTCTCTGGAATGGACTAGCAGATAACACCAGAATATCTCCCTCTCTGTCCTTCAGGGCATTTCCATTCCAGGAAGGTCAGTGGGGGTACAGAGATTTCAATTCTGTACTGCTATCAAAAGTATGCATAATTTTATATTTTGTTTCATTTTTTTTCCTGTAACTCTTTGCTTGGGAGCAGAATGTGGAAAATGAAGGTGAAACCATCTGTGGTAGCCTGCTAGTTTGATGTTTCTATCTTTGTTATATACTGTAATGCTGAACCTGATTTAGATCTTGCCTCCAAAGGAAAGATTTTTGCCCTAACTTGCATTGGTTTTAAGCCAATTTAGTTACCTTAAGGAAGAACCTGTATAGAGATACCTACTTTTTCTCTCTTCTTTTTAGTTTAGTACTAGCACATTTTCTTTCTAATGACACGGAGGTAGCTCTGTCTTTAAGGTGGCTAAGAGTCAGCTGATACATACAGTGACTGCAATTCCATCAGCTCAATCAGACTTAAAAAAATAAAAATGTTCAAGATATGCAGGACAGGGCCTGACATTTGAAATACTGTGGAGATTTGTCTAGGGAATGGCACAGGACATCTCAGGTGTCCATAAATAGCAATTGAAACTCTACTGTGGAGGTGTTTCATAGAGGTAGCCGGTTTTTCAGCTTCTTTGACCAGATCCACAGGGAGAATGGAAAGATTAGCTTTGCCCACACCTGCCTTTCAGTTTAAAACCAATCCACACAAGAAAGAATCTGTGATCTATGAGATACTGCACATAGATGTTTTATTCTGGAGCAGGGGGGATGAGATTATTAAAAATGCATAAGTAGTGTATGTATCTTTGAGGAGCTGACTGAAAACAGAGAGGTAAGTGGAAACACAATTCTTCCTTCTGCACCTAAGAGTGAAAGGAGAGAATACAAATGCAGTGAACCTTTAATAAGAAGGAAAGACAGACATCCGATGGTCAAAAAGGATATTTACAGAATAAAGCAATCACCAGAATACAAATCTCAAAACAAGTTACAGGACTTAGTTGCTATCAGAATCTTAAGTCATGTATCTGTTGTTTGCCACATTCTGTGGGTATTGCTTCTACTGCTTGCCACATACTGGGTAAGTATATAGTACAGAGATCATGTTTGTGTGTTGGTATATAGTTTCTGTCCCTGACTGCATTTTGGATTAAAAATGAAGTCTCAAAAAACACAATTATGGCAGAAAAGACAGTTCTGCTGATCCAAAATGGAAAACTGAGATTTTGATTTCTCATTGTTGAATATATCCACTTTCAGATTATTGATGCTGTAATAATTGTAAGTATATAATATAATTAAAGATTGCTTTCTCTCTCCTTGACCCCCAAGATAGAAATAATGGATTTGCGTGGAAAATATGAGCATCCATATGGTATGATTTGAAACAATGTTTTCAATGGAGTTGGTAACCTGTTACAGTCCAAGTCTAGCCATATGTAATTCCACTTCACTAACTGAATTTGTCTTCTCAGAAGAACATTTGGTAACTAAATAGGCCTTTCCATCTGTCTTGAGCTTAAGGGCCTTCACAGTTTTAAGGACAGCAGATAAATGCAAGAGATGTGTCTATGGAAAAAGTAGCAAAGCTGGGTTGGAGGTTCCGTATTCACAAAATTGCCGTAAATAATTTGGAAGTGCCACGTAAACTGAGGGAACAAAAAAAAAAAAAAGAAATTACAGCCTTCAGCTAAAAGCAGATAATTTCATTACCTAATGCCTGTGGAAATGGTACCTTCAAACACCATTTCCCAGAAGACAGGGTCTAACAGCCGTCTGTGCAACGAGGAGCTGTGTGAACAGATCATCCTATATGGCCCTATGTTTTTCTAAAGGGAGTTCATACCTTTCAGTGCATATCTTAAAGCATTCCCAAGACTCATAAGATAATTCAGTGCCTAAAGTAGTTTAATCTTTGGGCTAATACGTGTACTCAGTATAAGGCCAAGGCATCACATATATAGTTATGTACTGCCTTCCATATACATCGTAGCTGACTTGAAAATAGCCTTAGCGCTGTCCCAGAATTGTTCTTGCTGTGTTTTGTTGTTGCAGGGTATTTTTTGAAAAGGACACAGATCCTACATAGATTGTATGGGAGGGAGCGTGAAGTCAGTGGGGAATGTTTAATCTTACAAATAGAATAGAATAGAATAGAATAGAATAGAATAGAATAGAATAGAATAGAATAGGAGTAGAACACAATATTTGTACAACCTAAGTAGTGACATGATGCTCTTATTTATTTATTCATGAACTTCCAACAATTATATAAGAGTACTTGCCATATAGCATCCATGAGTTAAGCTCTCTGAAGTTCCTAAGGCTTGATTTGTTGGTCCAATACTCTGATTTCTTACCAAAATAGGACCCTTAAAAAATGTGAGGCTGCTGAACTTCAGGTACACCTGTTTCTTTAATTTTACATCAAGTAGCTAAAAACGGTTTTGTTTCCTTCTTTCTATCACTTATATGTGTATATAGATACAGAACTTTGTATCTCTAAAGGCCATTCTATCTTTCAAATAAAGGCTTTTAAATTCTTCCTCAAGCCAATTTGATCTAATGTGATGGTTTTATCATTTAGCCTTTCATTGAATAGCCTGCTTAATATCAACTGTAGGAGACTTTCCCCAATATTGTTCAAGATTTACCAACTCTTTTCTCCTTCTGTCTTTACAAATCACGTTTCTGCTTCAGTGACACAGAGATGCTCCATCAGCAATTTCAGGTTTTTGTTTCCATTTTCCGTCTGGTCATTTTGTCATTTTCTGGCATCTGCAAGTAGAGCAATTCTTGGTAGAAAAATATGCTATTTACAGCCATATTTGTTACTATAAGATGCAGAGAAACTTGGAATGTATTGGCAAAACTTAAGAAACACTGTATGGGTTAATTTGATATTTCTTTCGAAGTGTGATACATACCAAGAAGATTTTGAATGACTTGAGTTAGTGTAGAAGGAACAGCAGCGTATGTCTTTGTCCTTCTGAAAATACTCTATTTTTAAAGAAAAACAGGCATGATTCGGTTGTTTAGCAGGAATGTCTGTGGCTCTTCTTCTGTAATAAAAGTTCTCTGTGCTTTCTATATGTGGTTGTCAGGGATTGGACTGTGCTGTACTATAATTGTCATTTACTGTGTTGGTTATGAGCAAAACTGATTTTATCAGTAATAATGTTAAATGTTTGCTAGCCAAATACTGAGTATGAAGAACTTAATTGTATCATTTATGGGGGACTGTCTGTATGAAGGTCATATTACACAAGAGTATTTATAACATGTATTAGCAAAACAGATGGACAACTATACTGAAAATATTCTTCACTGTCCTTCTTTGAAAGTTGTTTCATCATTTATGCATCCCTTTTGCTCTCATAGTAAAGGTAAAAACAAACTTCATCCCATTCTGAAAGCTCTCTTATGTCATGATATATAAAACTCTCAATTAGAACTGCTTATCTAAAAATTAATGTATTAAAAATCAAAGTGTTCACTGTACTGTCTTTTTTTTTCTTTTTCTTCTCATTTTTTTCTCCTTTCCTTACCAGTTTCAAGTAATTGCTAGTGATATTTGTGCTGGTGAAATCCATCACTTGGTGTTACTTTCCCACACATGGGAATTATTCATCCATCCATCAAAAGGTTTGCGTGGGTGATAATAATGTGCACAATAACATTAAGCTGCAGTAGCTCTTTCCATAGACTCTGACAAGTTCCTGGCTTACAAATATTCATCACAGGCACTGAGTATTGTTTTCTAAAACTGCACAGAACATTTTCCAAGCAGGGGGTCTTTACAAGGAAACTCCACTCGGGTAGATGGAGCTACTACACAAAGCAGAAGCCGTGCTGTTTTTCAGCTTTCTCCTGCCGCTCTTCCTGCCTGCTCTGATAGTCTGTGCTCGGTGCTGCTTACACACAACATCACAAATACATCCCAGCCAGAGCCAAAGGAACAGAATGTGTGCAGAATTCATACTTCACAGAATTCTGCCAGGATATGGGCTCTTCCAGTTGTGGCAATAATGAAACCCATATTCCTTGTCTTTAGGTTTGGGCATTTTGTTGTCAAAATGACATCAAACATCAAAACATTAGATGAGGATTTTTTCTTGCTTTTCAAAAGATTTCCTGGCTGAAAAATCCTGGTAGGCAAATCTCTCAGTCTGTAAAAGTTCCTTTTGAGGCGCTGCTGTTTCATAGTTAATCTTGTTTGTATTGGTGAGGACTGATGTTGTCCATGGAAGTATCAGCATAGGCAAGAATGTATTGCAGAATTTAAATGAGGTAAATAGCCAGTGGTAAGATGTGTTTCTTGGACTGTGAAAGGGATGACAACTCAGAAACTGCAAGATGAATATCAAGGAATGGTTCCTGGTTTGGGGTGGGGGGGGGCAGAGAAGGGGGGTGGTGTTTGCCTTTTTACCTGTTGTTTTCAAGACTGGGGGAGTCTGGAACATGTAATTGATGTTATGCAACCGTGATGAATAGCTAATTAATTTTAAGGAAATTAATCTAGGCTATTTGGGTAACAATGCTAGGACTGTGCTGTTTTCTTTCCTCTTGAATGTCTAAACATCCCAGTAAGCTCAGACAAAAGCTTACAGCAAATAATTCCATTTATTTTTACTTAAAGCTGCATCTCTCCATCATAAAGAGATTGCTACCATAGAGCCTTCTCATTAGGAAACACTGTTTGAAATGACTGCTCTAATATACAAGGGACAGGCTTTAGACATCCTTTGGAAAAAGTGAAGGGAGTATAAAGGATTTAAATATTACATGCTGCCTAAATTGTCTATTTCGACTGGTAGAGAAATTGCCAAGGCGTTATTATGACTAAATGCAATTCATCTAAGTTTGTATTCCAGGGAAGAGCAAAACCTGAAAAACATCCACGGTGATCAAAGCTGACAGCATGATAATTCTAATTCCAAAAACTGAGGGAGCCAGAGCAAGCACTGCAGGTGAACAAAAATGCTGCAACTTCTTCAAAAACTGTTAAATTTTAACTAGAGCAATTACTTGGTGTTCCATTTAATGCATGAAGGAGAATACTTTCCTTTGTGTAAGATGTCAGTTGAGAAAGATGAAGTTTAAGATTACCCTTGACAGAATTAATTAATAAGATAAAAAGGCATTTAAGGCAAAACCTTTTCTTGAATCACTACTTTGAGGACAGAGAGCAAAATCCATAGTAGTGATTACACTGTAAATTGTAGAGCTGACACATAGTTACAAAATCTTAATGCAGACAAATATATTTGATTTGATTTTGGGGGTGGTTGTTCTGTTTCAGTAGGTGAATCATAAAAACACCAAAGAACCTGTCATTAACAGGCTTCAAGAACAAATTATAAGACCAAGAAATGCAATGTCCAGCAGTAGAGTGTGCAGACTTTGTGATTCAGTGGAAAGAGGGATGATGCAGTGAGATTGTTTTCTGTCTCTGAAAGCCCTGTCCGAACACAGGTGCTGTTAAACCACTGTCAGCCAGTGTTGGAAAGACAGTTCAGTGAGGCTGTATGTGCTCAGCCCAGCCAGTGTTTCAGCTTTGAAATTGCACCTCACATTTTTGAGGTGTTTCACCAGCTCTTGACTCTTTGATTCTCACACAATCCCTTTGCTGTTTAGTGTCTCATGGATACAGAACACTGAAATAGAGGAAAAAATTTAGATCCCACTTTTTCATAATATCCATCTCCAGTTTCCTTAGATACCAAGCTCTGTCATAGATTCAGTGTCAAAATCAAGATGTGAAAATAGATACTTCTGGAAATACCTGATCATGTGCATTCCCTGAAGAAAAGATACATAAGAAGTGTGGATCGATGGATTTCCCTCTCAAGTCATTGAGGATTGACAGTCAGTGCCTACTTTGTGCTCATTTGGCCCCCTTTGCCCTTTTCCTGGTATTTTTCTCATTTCGCTGAAGTGTTAATCTTCAGCACTGACCTGGAGAGGAATTCAGAGAATTTCCATGTTGTAATAGCAAGGGATTTCTTTTAAAGATGTCCGTTCTTCTAACAATTTCTTCAAAGCTACTTGTTGTCATCTTGTTTAAGTGTCTGATAATGAAAACTGACAGTCTGGTCCTCTTAATCATTTAATGTCACATCAAATATCTGTAATTAAGGGAGAAGAAACCCTTACAAATGACGCATGTTGGAGGCTTTTTTTTCGCCTCATGTAACTTGAAACCAAATTTGTTACAGTATATGCTGTGTTTTCTGGTAGAATGTTCTCTTCCTTATTTTAGGGCTGAGTACAAAAATAATGTATGTTTATGGTGCTATTAAATCTCATTTCATTTTTTTAACATGCCTCTTATTTTCCACCTCTTTTTCCATATTTAATCATACAATGCATTTCTGTATACTTAGTATGGGTTTTTCACTTTCATTTCTCAAAACGTATGAAAAAATCCATGCAACTTTAAAGAACATTCATGAATTTTAATGAAATAACTGCCAATATATTGAATGTCTGAGGTGACATTTGAGTTAATATTACGAAAGATGATGTTAAGTGTCTGAAAACATTTTTTGGTTTCCCCTTCCCTTCAGAAAAATCAGATGCACTATCTGCAAAAAAAAAAAGAAAGAGAGAAAACCAGGCTCAGTATGTGTTTTTTACAACATCTCAACCATTTATCACCCTATTTAAAATACCCAGATATCTTAATCAGTCAGGCCTCTATTGTACAAACTACTGTAAAAATATGGAGACTACAAATGCCTCCCTTGTAAAGACCATACAATTTAGAAAATCAGAGTGTTAATCAGCCAAGAGGCTGATTCTTTACATTATAAAACATTACAGGATTTTACATAAATTAACAGTGTGCTTTATTCAAAACCAAGTGGTAATAGGGAATTCATGAGCGTAATTTGCTCCCAGCATTAGTTTACTTGACGAAGTTATCTTTTTCCTTTAGAAATCAGTATCATTTTTCTTTCAGAGACTTCATGTGGTTTTTCTTTATGCATCTACCATTTCCACAAATCACTCTGAGACTTTGGGGTTTTTTTAATAAAATACAAAATCTTACTTGGTCTTCTTCATTGACCTTTGGTTCTAATTTATATTCTTTACCATAGTAAAGTTCATGAGAAAATTGTTTTTTGACTCTGTGGTAGATAAACTTTGCTTCACTTCTTTTCAAGATGGTAATGACTCCATGGAGGTTTGGTGTGAAAAGAAAATAGCATTACAGAAGAGAAGCAGCAAAAAATTTCCTTCTCTTTAGTAGATTTATTCCAAATTGAACTTTCTTAGAACGACTTCTGTTTTTTCAGATATTGTATGACCTTAGGATACTGGCAGCTAATGAAGTCTTTGGAGGTGAGAAGAAAATAACCTTCTCTGCCTGCAATTTAAAAATTATCAAATTTGGGCTAAATGGCAGCTTCCTCTCATTCCTCTCTTCAAAAAAAAAGGTTACGTGGTAAGAAAAATAATTTTAACAAAATAATCTATCCAAAGAAAGTGTGAGGGTCCTCACCAAACATAAATCATCTTACTACATCAACATTTGGCTTTAGAGATAATAATTTTGCTTGTGATTTTTTTAAATACTAAAGCCAGAATTTGATTACAAACATTCCTCAGAAAATGCATGTTGACATCAATTTCAGCTCACATTTTGTGCTGTCACTAATAACAATCCAAAAATTTGAATTCCCATAGAAAATAAGTAACTCATGCACAGCAGTAAGTACTTCCAGGCTGAATAGACTGTCTGTGAGCTTTTAGTTTTACCTTAGCCTCAGTTGTGTATGGTATCCTGCCAATCCTGCAGAGAATACTTGAGATTCAAATGAGTCATGTGGTTGATCTACAAGGCAAAGCCAAGTATGTATTCAGAAGCATGTTATTTCCTTTTGTTCTGGTATGGTATCTACACATTTATCAAATGCAAGAGCAAGCTCTTTTTGGTGCTCATAGTCTTGGAAATATCTCTTCTATGCTCCATAAATAGTAACAGTGGGTCTATTTAGCACAGAAGAAAGTGGGAGTGTAAGCAAGAGTATATGATAGCATTAAAGGAGGAAAAATCTAGGTAGAGCATGAGGAAAATGTTTCTAATTTTGTATTCAGTAGACAGGTAGCAATCTAGGATATAGAGGCTGAAATGCCTTTATCTTTTTTTTTTTTTTCTGTCTAAGATGAGATACATGGTAAGGAGAAACCTGCATCAGAACAGAAGTGTTCCGTGTAGGACACAGCCAACTGAATGTTTTAAAAAGTTAGGTGCTTTGTCTGAGAACATCACTTGCTTTGTGATCAAGGAATGGTCATAGCTCGGAAAGCAATTCCTGTCACAGCTAACTTGTCTTAGAAAGGAATAAACACTCCCTGGAGGAGCTGCACCCTCTGAGTAGGCTCTTACAGACCTGTCATCTTTTTTTTTTATTCCTGCATTTGCAAAGCAGAAAATTAACAGGAATACTTGCATTACCTGCAAAAGTAAATATGCAGCAATGTTGCTGAAAAAGGATAGGTTAGCACTTCCATGATTTCCCAGCGTCAGCTTCTTAGATCCATTTTGTGGTTGGGCTGGGGCGGTTTTTTGAGATGTTTGATTAAGCAACTCTCCTGAGCAGTCACACTGTATAAACTACTGAGCTTTTTGTTAAGCATCTCCTGCTGCTTGTTTTACAGCCCAGAATCAATTTTTGTTTGCCTGAAAGCAGCCTGAGGCTGTTAACTGTGATGGTTGCAGGATATGCTTCATATGTGGTTTGCCCATCCATGCAATGTTAATGGCAGCTCATTGAAGAGAAGTAGAGCAAACAGCTGAGGATGGTAACTGTTTAATTCACCTGCATTGGTGAGACAATACATAAAGGCTTTTAAATTAATTACATCCTTTTCCAGCATCTAGCACAGTAAAATGCCCACACCAAACAGACACAAAGCTGAAGACCGAGGTTATTTTGTGAACCTTGCTTTTGGTTTTGTACAGGCAGATGGAAAATCTTTGGCACTGATCTGTCTCTGAGCACACAGTGTGTGTGCTGGTCCTGCTATGAACACTAAAATTCTCTTGCAGGCTTTTAATTTCAGCTTGGGGCTGTCAGCAAATAGCACTGCTGTCTTACTCCAGACAACTAACACAATAAGTTTAATGTTGGAGAGTGAGAAAAGGAGAGAATGCGAAAGGCAAGTTATGCTTGGTTTTCCTGTCCCTAATCTGGGAATACAAATTAATTTCATTTCACTGCTGCAGAACCTGTTTTCAAACATCTTGACTGATTCTCCATTTGCTTCGGGCTGTATGTCTTCCTGACACAAAAGTAATGCACAGAAGTCTAGAGTGACTTTGAGTCAGTTTGAGTGTTCTAAACAAGGACGGAAAACCTAGCTGTCCCCAAGCCCTATGGAGGGAAGCATTTCAGACCAAATTCTGCGTTTTTAGGATATTTAAGATGAAAGAGACATACTGTTACTTTGTAGAAATAATGAAGCTATCCATCTAAGCCAATTTTCTACTTCTTGTCTTGTTATTTATTCTTCTGTAAAAGAAACAGTTGATTTAAACTAATCGACTGTGTACGCTGAGGACTTTTGATTACAGTTGGTAATTTTCTGTTGTTACCATTGCAGTTTTGGATGCTCGCATTCTTTTTTAAAATGTCCTGCAGTTTTTTGGCTTTAGCATGTCTCTTTGGACATTGATATGTTTCTTCCGTGCACAAAGTTTATGCTAAAAATGCATTTGGTTGTGCCTGGACTCCTGACACACAGTTGAGGTGGGTTTCGTAAACATGAATATTTATAATCCCCTCTGCAAATATCCGAAACGTATGGTCCTTTTCCCTTTCCTGAAAATCTGCTTGTTTCCTTATGCTGTTTTCTGTTACTGTTCTCTTCACAGTTGGGTCTAACCCCATCACAAGAAGACAGACCTCAAATAGTTAATTTTTACATGCTCGAATCCTGCCCCAGCTGTAACTGTGGCTCTTACATTCCTAAAAGAATTTGCGTATTTGGCAGGTGGTGTTGTTATTAGAGAAAGAAGGGGGTTACTGGTCAGGTGAAAGCTTGATTCAGAAAGATATGGTTTATGAGAATTAGATAATTTTTTTGCAGAGGGCCCATTTGCAGAGGGCCTTCTTGAGGGGTCTTGGTTAAGAAGAGGCAATGCCTGTGCTTAAAAAGTAAGTGTTCATTCTCCGTGTGCAATGTGAATAATTTTTGCATAAATATGTGACTTCTGTTTGAATCATGAGTATTGGCAAGAATGAGGGACATACTAGGTGAATGATGCAGTTTATTTTCCCAATGAACAGATGGCATCTGCATCTTTTAATAACAAATTTTGCCCTCTGCCTCCTTTGTAAAACAGTTGGGGTTTCATGCAAAGCGTTTCAATTTCTGACTGTTTATTGTTTTGAGATAAAATCTTTTTAGCTACTGAGGTAAATTCACTCTTTTGCAAATTCAGAGGAAAGCAGAATGAAAAGAGCAGGTTGCAAAGCACCTTCCTTAAAGCAGCAGCACAGATTACAGGAGAAGTTGTTTGTTCACTTGTCATTCCTTTTCATAGGCTTCAAGCCTCAAGAAGTCATTTACATCTTACAAAAGTACATAATATCCACTATAAACCTAAAATTCAAAAAGCCAAAGAGTACATTTGAAATAGAAATCAGCAGGATCGGTGGACACGGATTTCCAGCCTGTGTGTGTGCGGAGTGTTTTTTTATTTTAGTTTTAGCAGGTTTACTGGACAGATTTCACAGGACTGTGGGAATGGATGGGTGGATGGATCACTGTAAAATTGTTAAAACATTAAGAAGTCAGGTATACTTAATTGTTTTTCCCTTTAAGCCCCTAACTGTGATGCATGGATGAGAAAATGAAAAAAAACCAGTGACATAAGATCATTTGGAGAAAGTGGTCAGGTTCTGTTACACAGAGTACCTCTAGCTCCTGGGGCTGTTTTCATTACCATTATGGATGTAGGATTTAAAAGGATTTGTAGAGTTGTTGAGTAAATTCTTTTTCTATTGCAAATAGACAGTAGACACACTTCTGTTTTAAATGTACACCATATCAGAAATTATTTTGATATTTTAAGCAGTGGAGAATACTGGAGTTCTGAAACTGTTCATTGAGTACTCGTAGCTTCTATCTTTATTAAATATTTCTGAAATAAAATAGAAGTATGGTGAATATTGTAAAGCTTTTTAATTTTTAAAGCCCTTCACAGTGGCTATCCTGTCAGTGAGTGATTCCTTTTATGGTTATCTTTCACTGGAGGTCACTGTTGTAATGATGTTGCAGACCTGGCTAATTGTTTAAGCTTTCCTCTCAGTTTTAATGATCAGAGAACAAGAAGGAATGTGTGCATTGTTCTTCCTAGTGAAAATCAGAATGTGTCCTACAACACGGTAGCCCTCTCTCTAAGGTATGTCAGTTTATTGTGAAAAACAGAGTTTCTGAAAAACAGAGTTTCTCAGGAAGAAGTAGTTACCTGAGTCCTTTTCCTTGGTTGGTTGGTTTATTAGTTTTGTTGGTTGTTGGAGTTTGGTTTTTTGGGTTTTTTTGCATCAGGTTTCATCTGAATTGAGAATTTAGTGAAAAACTTCAGTAAGAATTTCAAATAATGGTTTCCTGGACCTTATGGCTTTGACTTTCTTAGTTCCCGTGTCAACTGACTTCTCTTGATTGCTGAAAGATTCAAATAGATGATGAAAAACTCTTTAAATTATGTCCCAAAGTAACTTTATAAAAGGATGCCCGAAGCTTACTGGCCTTCAAAAGTTGACCTGTGTGCTATTAGTTATGGTCAGATGGGCGAGATGCTTTGTTCTCAATATGCATGTGGTGTTTCAGCCACTTGAATTTAATTTGAGAACTGTGGATTTGTGTTGGGGTTCTATTGTATTTAAGAATGTCTCTTCAAGAAGGCAGGATATGAGGCTCAAAGGGAAGTCCTGGCTCATACAGTTATTTTCTATTGCCAACAGTTATGCTAATAGAAAAAAAAAAAAACTAACCAAGATTCGACAGTGCGTGAGAATTGTCAAGAAAAAAAGGTGTCTTGCTTTGCTTTGCTCTGCTTTGCTTTGGCTTCTTCCAGGATGGCATGGCTGCTCCATTTTTCATCTAGATTTGATTATCTTTCTATATCACTGTAGAACAGAAGAGTTTTCCATGAACATGAGCAGCCATCCTTAGTATTGCTTATCAATCTGGCTCTTCAGATGTTAGCACTGTTCAAGCAGTTCCACAAGAAAAATGAAAGCTAGCGTTATTGAATTGGCAGAAAACAGTGGTGGTCTAAGAGCTGTATCATTTATTATATTTAACCAAGGCTCTGTAATGTTTGCCTCCTTTTCTGTATTCAGAACCACTACTTCAAACGATCGTTTCATCTCTCCGTCCATAGAAACAGAATAAGGAAATGACCTCTGTTTGCTGACACGGAAGTAACCAATTTCTGCTATTTCATCATTTTAGTACAGTTCCTGCACTTCATTCTTTTGCCTGTTGCAGCGTGTTCATTTAACTGTATGATTTAAAATGGAGAGCATTTGGCTAATTAGCAGGCAGCTGTTCACTTAAGTAAATGACTCATAGAGTGGTATTTATGGTGCATAACTATTTTTCAAGCCTGGAGAAACTTGGGGGAAGAAAAGACACAAAAGCAGATGTTTATGCTTCTATAGCCATGAAAAATGCAGTGAAAACCAACTGCTGCTTTCATTTAATGGCATTTTTCTCAAAACTTAGTGATAAACCGGTAACCTCAACTTTTAACTAATATCTTTCAAAATTAATAATACTGTAAAGCAAAAATCCAAAATATTTAATTTCCAGTACTCATGTGAACTAAATATGTAAAATGAATGATCAGACATCACATGAAGAGGCCTCAAATGTTATGATATATATAGGCTCAATTTGCAGTTAGACTACAGGAACTTGCAATTTGACTGAAGCCTTTTTTGCTTTCCAAAACGATTATGTATAACATAGTTCAACTACGAATTGGAAAATATCAATCCCCATAAACATTATACCGATTCCATTTCAAAACAGTGTTGCTCCAGCAAAATTCCTGGTGTTCCCTTTGCTCTGCTTTGGGAGTTTATAACATCACCAACTTTAGCCTTTGGAATAAGAACATTCTGACAGTTCCCATTAAAGCTCCCTTGTTTTGATGCTTCTTCCAGTGAGCTGCTCTTCTCAGAACCAAAGATACCACCTCGGTGTTTTGGGAATAGGTTGGGGGTTTCTCTTCTCTTTCCTCTGCTGTAATTTGCCTGGCCTCTGTCCAGTGTGCCTCTCCTGCTGTTGAGTACTCCTCCACAGCTCCTCTCATCTCTCCTCTTCCTGCTTTAATTCATGCTCTTCTGGGTGCTCAGGTCACTCAACTGTAGCTCAGGTACAGTATAAAACCTGTTTTCAACAAAGAAAAAAAATATGAAAGAGAAAATTTTCTGTGTTCTCCCCCACTCTTTTTCTCTTTTAAAACTGGATAGTGCCAGCTGCTAATTTAAAGTTTCTGAGACTGTGCCAAGTTCTGAGTATGAAGTTCTGCGTCATTGCTGGGTGGATTAGGCCAGTGGATAATTTTTTTTCTCTCTTCCTTTTTTGTGCTCCTGCACCTTGCTTTCAAATTCTCCTGAGACTTTTATAAAAGCTGCCGGTTAAAACACACAGGTTTTAATTATTTTTAAGGAACTTGATCTTCTTTCTCATATAAGTGAGAGGAAACTTTAAAAATGGCATATGTACCTTCTATCACAAAATCTATTTTAGGGTTGGGGGTTTTTTCTTGCTTTCAAATATTTTAGAAATATTTAAAAACAAGCAATATTATTTCAAATAATTTAGAATATTTTAGAAATATTGTTACAGAATGAGAATAGAATCATTGTAGGATATGGACCTATTAAATAATTATTACATCTTTAAGAGGAACCTGAGGTGTTTCAGTGTTTTGTGACTATGGATTAATGGACTCAGCAGGATTCATCTGCAGTTTGTTTTGTTCAACAATATTTTAAGATAGACTTGCTGCTGATAGTCAGCAGCAACCATCAAGGAATCGTAACCAGACTGTCCAGCCGTCTGTAACTTGGAACTGCTTTACCATGCTTTGTCACCATATTCTCTGTGTCTAGTCTGGAAAAATATGTTTCAGTTCAGTTTGGAAATGAGGTGTACCAGAATGGAATGGAAAAGCATGTGAAACCTAGATTTATGCAACAGAATTGGAGGTGTGTTACTCTTTTATCACCTGATTTACTGCCTATTTTATAAATTCACAATCATAGCCCACAGTTACACTTAATTACCTTGGCATATAAAATTACTGTCCTGATTTTCTAAATAAAAAGGAAAAAGGCAGCAAAATATTGGAGAAGCACATGCTATTGTCAAGATAAAACCTTGAGCTAAGCTACCAGTCTTCAGAAGCAGAATGACCTCCCCAGCTTGAGAGTATTTTAAGATTTCACTTTTCATGTCTCAACAGCTTTGGAACAATTCCCTAAGTGAGACTTTACAGCTGTTGTAATGGTTAATCTACGATATATTTGAAATAAAAAATGTGTTCTATATAGGGCAAAATTTCAGCAAACTTAAAAAGATTTTAAAAATTATCAGTTTAGCACCATAGAAACCTCTTGTAAAATGCAAGATTGACCTTGTGTAGTACATAGTGGCTTTCTCATTCCCCTGAATGTTACTTGACTTAGGAGATTGACGCAAGTCAGGCAACAGTTGAACTGAGAAATACTAAATAAATTTTATTAGAAATATGGTTAGGTGAGTTATCTTTAGCAGAGAGCAGAATTATCTGCTGGATGGCTCGTCTGCAATGCTGTCCAGAATGAGAGGCTCTCTACATACCACTCTCTACAACTCCCTGAAAGGTGGTTTTAGCCAGGAGGGAATTGGCCTCCTCTCCCAGGCAATGAGTGACAGGATTAGAGAACACAGTTTCAAGGGGCGCAAAGGGAGGTTCAGGCTGGACATCAGGAAGAATGTTTTACCTGAAGGTTGGTTAAGGATTGGAACAGGCTGCCCAGGGAGGTGGTAGAGTCACCATCCCTGGAGATGTTCAAGAAATGACTGGATGTGGCACTTAGTGCTGGGGTTTAGTTGCCATGGTGGCATTTGGTCAAAGGCTGGACTCTATGATCTTGTATGTCTCTTTCAACCTCAATGATTCTCTGATTCTGTGGTTCACCAGTTATTTCTTCTGACTTCATTTCTATATTTTTTAATAAAAAAACATGAAATCACTAAGATTTGATATGAAATACCACATCTCCATTGGAACACAAAGGTATAATCTTTGCTTAACAATTTCTAGTAAATCTGATGTATTCATTTCTTTGTTAGAGGGTTAAATTCTAAGGCTTCCCAAAAAGAAGAAGTATTTTTTCCATATTATTTGAAATTTACTGCCTTTATGCAGTCCAGGCATGCATTCAGTGAGCTGGCAGCATGTAGAGTACTTGGGAACAGCTTCCTCAGATAAACTTGCATTATTAATGAAACTAGATTGAGTTTGGGAAGGAGTGCACTTTCAGCTGTTGACACCTGTTGCTCCATTAGTATATATCTAAACAAATCAAGATAGGAGTTTGTTTAGCACCAAAAAA
>VZRR01005718.1:302062-370004 GCA_013398015.1 Oreocharis arfaki | reverse complement strand
AAAAAAAAAAAAAAGGATTTATAAAGGAGAGAAACAAATCTGGTATTTGGCTTTTTGTGGCAAATATAATGATCAACTCTGAAGCACGCTTCATTGCAGCATTTTTTTTAGTAGAAAACATATTACTTCTCATCCAACATAAATAAAAAGCTCCATAAGGTACATTTGAGATGGTGGATTTAAGCTCACAAATCCTTTAAAATAAAACACTGTCATTTTTCAAAGTGGATTTGAATTCAAGCAGACCATGTGCAAAACATGACATACAAAAGGAGAAAACTGCCAATACAGTAAGTTGTAAGAGGAAAAAAATAATGAGAATTAAATTGTTCATATACTGAAGAGACAAAATTAAAGCATCTACTCAACAAGTACATTGACTCTCAAGTTGTATTCATACAGAGATTATGAGAATGAGATGGAGAAGAAGACAGTCCTGATATTCAGAGGTAAATAAATAGCATTTAAAATCTGAAGAGGATCCAAGGTAAAGGGGACAATCTCCAGACTGAGAATACAGAGACCAAATGAGAAGCCTGTCAGCTTGCTCGCATCTTTCTCAGGCTTCAGCACTTCTTATAAAACCTTGAAAAAAAGCTGAATACTACATCTATTTTTTAAATCTGTAGTTTCATAATTCTCACTCTTTGTAGAAATGTTCTGTGAATTTACCAATTTCCAGTGAAGTTGCTTAATTGAGAAGCAGTACAGTGACAACTGAGTGCCTCCAGCTCAGATTAAGCATAATATTCTTGCTTTCAAAAAGCAGTCTTCCATCACTAGATTAGAACAGTAGCTCTTCTAGGTGCAGTGACACTGAGGGCTTTATTTATTTATTTATAGGCTAAGATTAATTAAATATTAATCACTTGAGCAGCAATTCAGGAAACACTAGGTTTGCTAAATACACCATTGCTGTATAAGACAGGCAGAAGGCCTAAACTTTTATGGATCTTCCATCCAAAGTAATAAAAGATTAACAACAGTACACAAACCACAGGTTTTTTCAGTGCACAGATATCCTTAGCCTTGATTGCCAATATAATGAATTGAAAGACTTTCTTAGTATATATGCGTTCAATCTACACCAGGCCACTTCAAAATAGTGAGATGGCTGCTGGCAGGCAGAGCTCTAAAACCTAAAGGCAGTCTGTGAAGGGACATTTCAAGTTTCTGCTCATGGGTGGCAGGATTTCTCATAGGAAAAGAGAGCTTTCTAAAAACCAACTTGAAAAGAACTAATTACCAACAGGAATTGTTCCTGTTACATAGACCATTTGGTGTTACACTGAGCTAGAGAACAAAAGCACAGGTTTAAGAGTTTGGCAACAGGGAGGCTTTGCTCTTGTGGTTATTTGCAATGGAAAGCAGGTGCAGTTCCACTTGGCTGAGAAAGGCTCTGGAGAGCCACCAGCTAAACACTGCAGAGAGAAGTCTGTATTGCCAGAAACCAGTGAGGCTGGGGCTGCTACTCTGTGTTTCCTTTCAGTGCCTCTGCATAGCCTAAAATATCTCTTCCTCGAGGAAAGCCTTCCCCAAGGAAAGCTTTAGGACAAATGGCAATATTGCCTCTTACTGTCTGCTTGGAGAAATTGAGGGAAATGCATGATAAGAAGAGTTTCATTTGCTTTTCCCTGGTGGACATATGAAGTAATTCTAGGGAATAAATGATTTAACACAATTTCAAGCTATTGCCCAAAGTTTCAGCAAAACTGCATGATTACTTTAGCCTAAGTACATGATTGATAGCTTTATTTGGTAAATCTCCATAAACATATTTCTGGGGAGTTGTTACAAGTGGTGCAGGGATACACGTGTCTCATCCCTCCAGCTCAAATGGTGAGTTATTTTTATCTCTTTGACTCTGCTCCATGTTCTTCAAATGGAAAATTGGCTCCCATTGGTTTCCATAGCATCCTTCTTTATATTTGTGATAGGAAAAGCATGTAAGTTCTGTGAAACTTAGCTGTAGGTGGTCATTGTGTGCCTCTGCACGTCTTTTTCAGCCCAAACGGTTCTATGATTCTATGAATAAACCTATTTTTCTCCTTCAAAAATAGCCACAGTTTTGTAATCCCTTGCCAAATAAACCTCAATTTTATCTAGTTTTAAGTAATTTATCTTCTTCTTCCCTTTGTACATCTACACTAACTGAAGCGTCGGCCTCAGAAAATGAATTATTTTGCAGGCTGTCAGCAGTAGGCAATATCCCAGTTGTGCATGTAGGACTGTTTCAGCAGCCACTAGATCTTATGAAGTAAGTAATTCCTTTCTGTTCAAGAGCAAACAGTGGACAGTGAGGACTAAAAGGGTTTTGAACCCAGGGTTTGGTGAGCATGAGAAATGAGTTGCTGACCTTTCTGCTGAATAGGTTGGATTCACACTGGGCCAAGATCTACCAGCTTAAAAGGTCACTAATATTTCAGCTAAACAGGGACTTTAGGACATGGATTTTGTGTTTGTCACATTCTGGGAATGTATGTTATTATATGTTTAATCATTACCAGAACTGCTTTGCGAAAAGAAAAATACATTTTCTGTGGGAGAGTGTATAAGCTGATGCATGAGTGTTTGTGTGTCATGAAAGGACTGTGTACAGGAAGGTGTTTCTTTTGGTAGCTAAATTGCCAGTTAACTCTAATAACAACAAATGGATGCATTGAAGACGACATGCTGCAGGCCAAGAGACTGTTCTATATTGGGAATTCAGGATCTCCAGAATTTTGTGACTGCAGTCTGTTTTAATCATTTCAAATCTATAGCGGTAGGCTTAAGAGACCCTGAAAGTTTTTATACCTGTGAAGTCTCTATTTTAGAAATTAAATTCCTTTACAAAAAAAATCTGAACCCCATTTTTTTCAGTGCAAGGTAAGTACCTCCTTATGTTTGTCATTTGGAAGCTTCATTCCATGACAGAGGAGAAATGACAAGAGCTGCACTAGTCCCTGCACCTTCACCAAAAATAAGTGTCGTTCCCAGGTTTCTCTTCCACAGACAGAAGATTAGTTTTTAGATATCTGTCACAAACTGACTGTGAGATATATAGATATAGATATAGATATAGATATAGATATAGATATAGATATAGATATAGATGATATAGATATGAACCTTTTGTCCATTTGGCAATAGTTAAAAGGATTTCTGAAGGTACCATGTCCCATGCATGTGGAACAAAACATATGGCTTTTACACCTTCTTAAGCAGTATCTGCTTGTATAGCAAAGAACATGACTTTATTCTTGTGTAGCATATTGAATGACAGAAATGAGTATAAATCCCATTCAAGTCTGCTTTTGGGCCAAATGAGCCTGTTTATTTTCTTCCTGAATTTTGAAATTTTAGCCTCTGTAATTGGAATATTCAAGCAGCAAATACAACATGTTTCAAAATGAGTCAGAACACTTATCACCGAATTCAATGGGTTTTAAGCCAGACCTTTCAAAATAGAGATATTGTCATAAATATTATTTTTTCATATAGTGAACAGTCAGAAGAAACGTACAAATTAACTTAGGACATATCTACCTCCACATATCATGCAGGGAACCCTTGATTTCTTGAGAATTTAGATATCTATATGAAAACAATTTGTGCACTTATTCAGCTGTCATATTTCATTTTAACTTTGCTATTAGTTTTTGGTTTTATCACTGTACTGACCATTTGTGAAATGCTAGAGAGACACACTGCAAACGTTCAAATTACCCCACATTTTTCTCAGAAAATCTGAATTAATAGGCAAGCTAACAATCATAAATTGTGTCCTCCACCAGAAATTTAATCTTATCAAATTAGCAACCATTACCTCTGGGAGGTATTTTGCCCAATCAGTCTCACTACAAGTATTGGATAAAGTCAAAACCTCACTTAAGAAATCAGCAAAGTAACCTTATTTATTGCTGAAATAAATGCAGTAGTGTACCCTGTTTATTTTCATTCATGCTGGCAGACAGCAAGTGACACAGTGTCAGGTGACCTCACTGTAGGAAAAACTCCAAGAATACATCCTTAACATGTACTTTAAATATGACTTCTTTCAGCTTCTTTGGCCATGACTGTTGTTGAATTATTCAGGTACTGCTCTTGCTGGCAATACTTTTGTCACCATATGTCAACATTTAATATATGTCAGGAAAGTTAAGACTTATTTACAAAGGAAGAACGTCAACTTTGCATATAGCTGGGATGCTGAGTGGTCTAGAGGATGGTGGCTGCAAATCTTTTTTAACATCCTTGGGTTTTCCACAGTAACGTTAGTATTACCTGAGCATTTCTGTTTCCCTTTTAGGAAAAAGTTGGGGTTTTTTTCCTGTGTGAAAGTAGCAGAAATTTCTTTTTAGTCAGAGCTCCCATAGGGGTGAACACTAGAAATAGCCCAAGTGCTACTGAGGATAAAATTCAGCTTACACAACTGGAGCGAAACACAACTCGTATGAATCCATAATGCAAGCAGAGTTTAAGAGGTCCTGCGAGGTGACTCCCCATACTCTAAACTCAGAAGAGCAGGTTGACTGCAAATCCTGGTCAAGCACAGTATAATCACTTTAAACCTGCTTTTAGTGGCAGGACAAGGGGAAATGGCTTCAAACTGAAAAAGGGTAAATTAGATTGGATATAAGGAATATATATTTCACAGTGAGGGTGGTGAGGCACTGGAACAGGTTGCCCTGGGAAGCTGTGGATGCCCCATCCAACCGGGAAGTGTTCGAGGGCAGGTTGGATGGGGCTTTGGGCAACCTTGTGTAGTGGAAGATGTCCCAGTCCATGGCAGAGGGGTGGGGACAAGATGAATTTTCGAAGTTTCTTCTGAGCTAAACTGTTCTGTGATTCTATTATTCTGTGACCTTACGCAATTTTGAAAGAGTATTAATAGTATCTGTGATGACCTGGTAAACTCAGATTGTGTGAGCATATTTTGCCCTCCTAAATTCTTCCAATGGATATTTTTTATCTTGCTCAAACAACAGATACCTAGTTTTAGAATAGTTATCTATTACTGTGTTTAAAAACAGGGAAGAAAGCCAAGTGTTTTGAATTTTTAAGTTTATCTCTTTCATTTTTTGTGATTTTTTATATTTCTCATTCCTCCCTACCAGCTCATCTTTCTCTTTTAAAGTTCATGCATAGCCATTTTTAAGTTAGTCCTACTGTTATTGAGCCTTATCTTTGTGCATGTATCTACCATGTAGGTGGCAGAGGGCAAATACTTAGTTACAAGCCACAGCTGGTTGTAAAATTAGCTTATGAGCACGTATATCTATGAAGTGCATGGCCCAGGATGCCAGTGGAAGTATTACAAGAGTGTTATGAGACCCAGTCTCCAGTCATTCTTAGACAATCTGTATTTTGAACAAAAGCATAGGAAAGATATTGGTGTCCAGTTTTGCTATTTGTAATGGGCTGGGCACAGCCTGATAGTGAAAAGGGCTTTAACTTTGTTCTCTGTGTCTGTCCTGAAAAATAATTTTGGGGAAAAAACTGTCATTCTTCTCTGAAATATAATGTTATTATGTTTCTAAATGTGTGAGTCCAATCAGCCAATCTCCCATCTTGGGGAAAACAACTGGGCTTTATATCACATTTTGGCTTTGCACAAACTTCCAGATGATATGCTCAAATGCTCATGCCAAGGGAGAAAATAGATTATTTCCTAATAAAATGCATCTTTGATAGAAATCTATCACTTACAATGCAGAGAAATAACAAATACTTTAGCCCGAGCATCTTGACTTTTCCCAAATCCTTAATAAAAATTGCAAATATGTAAAGGATACTTTTTTCTTTTTTTCCAATGCACTGACAGTTTCAAAAGCATCACTGAATTTCATATGAGGCATTTTTCTAAGTGGTCACTTGTTATGAAAAGAAACATGAATTTAGATTATGAAATGCTTATCTTCTTGCACATATTTTTGCTTAAATTATTTATGAAATCTCTTCTCCCAAGACAGGAAATAAAATTGCACTTTTGGAATCAATTCAGTGTTATTTTGTTATTCCTTAAGGTGTTTTGAATATTGTAAGTATTAATGATGTGTCTTTCCAACTCCACATGCAAAAGTTTTTCAAAGCACATTCTGATCATGAAATATATTATCTCACTAAATACTTGATAGAGTGTCTGGCCCCAATGAAGTTGACGAGAAAATATCCTTTGACTTCAAGAGGCAAAAGAGTAAAATTAATCTGGTATGTTTTCAAGGATAACTTGAGTTACATCAGCAAAACATTGGAGATCCAAGCCATCATATTTCTCCTGTTATGATGGGTGGTTCAGCTGACAACTCCTCAGATTTACGTGGAGCTGACCAAAAGGCCAGGTTTTGATTCCATACACCACCAGGAAAGGCTAGTTTCAAGTGAAAAGTTAGTGAAATTTCCACGTAGATTTCAATATAAGCAGGTTTCCCCCTTTTCTTAGTGCAGTACATATAGAGGTAAAATAGAATATGGGATTTGTCGAAGCCTCAGTATAAGATACTTGTCAATGTAAGTTTTACATTCTATAAATAAATAATTCCTTAGCCTCAGGGAGCATAGAAAACTAACATCTGTTGGGTTCATAACAGTGACTGACTTCTCAGGATGCTTCTCTATTAGCATTTTTCACCCTTCTTATCAATACTGCACATCTTGCTGGAGTACAATGAATAGTTGCAAAAAAGTATCAGTACGGAGGAATAATGAGGGTTCATACCAGCCATGAAATGGTTTCTTCCTTGGGTGTATTTTATTCCACATTCAAGCAAAAAGCCCCTTTCTTGCAAAACTTTAATATTCATCATTTGAAAACAAGAGTCTTCCCTTGAGCAAATCTGTAGTAGGAACAGGAGAGGAGGTAGTAGAGGAAATCTGCACAGTGGGTAGGTGGCCTTGCTGAGATTGCAAAAGAAGCAGAGTGAATCAGGCCACTTTTATAATTATGTTTTTAATTGAAATAGTGAAGCAGCTAAATTTGGAGCTGTTTGCTTCCTCACAGCACAAAGACAGTTTAGCTGAAGGCTCATCCCACTGGCAGCAGGCAGTCTCAGTGGAGACTCAAGATCTTCAGTTGTTGTTCACATCACTGTGACAAAAATAATGTCGTTTAAGGTTCTTTATTATACCAGTGCTTTAAATTCTAATCCTTAACTGATTACAGTATTTTCTTTTGTATATTTTATTAGAGCACAATGAAAGCTCATCTGTGGGCTAATTCAGCTGCGAGCATTGAGCCAAAAGTATTAATTGTATGCTCTGCACAGTAGATATATATAATTATTTACCATTTCCTTTCAAACAAATGGCTTGGTCGGTTATGTCTCTAATTTAAAGAGATTAAGACACTTTAACATCTGATAGGAAACTAGAAATTGGCAGCAAGATTTCCCTCTGCACAAAGTCTTTCAGCATTGAAATATGCTGAAGCAGTAACTTACCTGGCCCAGGAGGTGCATGTATACCAAAACTTCTGGGATTGCAGTATTTCAGTGTGGTTGCTCTGGCACTTCAAATGTCTGTTCTCTCTGTTCTGTGTGGTTCTCCACATTAAAAACAATGCTATTCCAAGCAAATCCTAGCAGTATCAGGGTGAGGGTTAAATCAGCCTTTAGAAGAAAGTAAAATCTTCTAAATTCTCAAAAAAACCACAAATTCCACACCTTCTGAACTCTAAAATTGCACTTTTTGTCAATTTAGTGGACCGCATGATCTGGTCTCTGAGTAGGCAGTTTGGCAACCTGTGGTTTTTCAAGTGCCACTGAACACTGAACAGGTAGCAAGAACACGGAAAGGTAATGAGATAGAGATTTCACAACTTAATAGTAATTTTTATTCTTTCCAGCTCCAATTATTTTCCTGATTACACTTTAAATCCATCTGGTTCACTTGCACATGCATTTAATTATTATTTCATTCTTCAGTGAGGATAGGAAGTTGCCATACTTCGTTAGGAACAGTTTTTGTAATGTAGAGTCCTGTTGAAGAAGTCTATCAGCATGAACTTACTTGAGGGATTGGCCAAGGTACTTTTTCCCTAAAAAGTTTGTGGGTTTGTTAGAAACTGTTGGCAATTTGATGCTGCCATGGAAATCGTTGCAGCAGAGTGGGGAGAGAGACTGGTTTCTTAGTAATATGTTTGCACTTCTTAGTTCAGTATTTGGGCACAAGATGTTATTTTGCAGTTTGGTAGAAATAATAGTGTAGGTACCTGACGTAAAATAGCATGCATAAAATCTAAGGTTTATGTGTTACCTGTGTACTATACCTTGTTTCTGTGCATTTATTACGAATTACATAATGAAGAATCTGTATCTGGGACTTGAACAGTTGGAAACCTTGTCTTTAAATAAATTTATTTCAATATGTAGGTAAACTTACAATTTTTTTCCAGTTTTTGATAAATTCATGGACTGGATAAATGTTTCCCATGATGAATGCACTCAGCTGCATGTGAAAATAAGAGCAAATACCTTCAGCTCGCTTAAAGTGAGATGAAAAGTGAGATACAATGTTATTATGTGACAACTGATCTGGCATTGAGATGGAAATAAGTAGTGCCCATAAATTTCAGTACTTGTTTCATGATAGGACACTTTCTTGGTATTCTATAATCTGTTATATGCTGTTAGCAGGAAGAACAGAAACTCAATTCATTTTGTGTTATATTTCTAGAGAAAACATAAGATGCAAGGTGTTCCTCGTGCACTTAAAATGCAACTGAAGCAAATGCAGTCCAAGGTCTGGGAAACAAGAGCACACCTGACCAGTAAAATGCTACACCACAGGTGTCAGATTCCCCCCCTCACTATTTCACATATCCAAACCTGTGTTATTTTGTGATTTTACAGTCAGTGTCTTGGCTGGACCAACAGTGGGATACCCAAACCAAGCATCTCCAGAGGGTCCTGATTTGTTAGCTAGACTGAGAGCCTACTTGGAATATGCTGGGCTAATCTGAAAAATAAAATATATGCTTATATAAGAAGATAATAAGGATGTCGTGGGGGATGATACAAGTTTTTGCTAGTAGCCTCACTAGAGTACTCACCTGAGAGATATGATACTTGGATGGTAGACTTCCCTCACACACCCTGTCTGTGTTGAGTGCCCTAACTGCCTAGCATTTTCCCTTTTCTCTGCTGAGCTCACAGAGTCACTGTGCAATCAAGAATGCAAATTTTGAGGAACGGAGCCAGGAAGAAGCAATATGGAAGACCAGCTGGGATATTTGTTGAGAACAGGGGATGCAGGTTCTGCTTTTTGTGTCCTGATTTTTTTCAGTGATTACAATGAAAGAATTCTCTTTAAATTCTTGTAAATTCAGTTTAGGTTTGATTAGGTCTGACAGTTACCTTAATACCACTAGATGCGAAAATAATCTCTGAAGAGTATCATAATTAATTGTTAAAAGTGACATGAGCAAGCATATGCTAAAAACAAAAATACTGGCCCAGGTGAGACTGTCAGCAGTTAAATTATTCTGTTGGGCTGCACAGATTCGATGGTGTTGCTTCATGGGGAATAGTTTATTGTGGCATCAGTGCAAGTGGACTGGCGTGCTTCAACTGTTAAGTCTGTTCAAATACACCTAATTATGTACCTTCTGGTAAAGAAAACAAAGACTTTGTAATAGAAATAGGAACAAGATTTATAAATGCATAGAATAAGACCAAAGACATTGCTTCTTATTCCCACTGTTGTGCACACACATCCTCATGGAGCATATGGGGCCGGGGGGGAAGGAGAGAGGGAGAGAGAGAGAGAGGCTGTGTGTATTCTCCTAAGTCTCCCTTACATATGTCTCAAATCTAATTTTATGGGACAAATTTTCCTAGGAAACTTCTCAATGGCTGTGAGATATGATAGATACAGCCTTTGGAAGAAGACAGCAGACTGCCTGTTTGTGAATTGTCTGAGGAGGAGTTGGAAAAGATCTGCTCTCAGAGAGAGCTACTTTGCTGTGAGAAAAGAGAATTTCTTACTAAATGTTCACCTTCCACTTACCAGGTTTTTCAGCAAGTTGCTGTCTTGGGTTTCTCACAACAGTGCTGTGATGGAAACCAAAGCAATTTTCTAGCTTTTACTCCAGCAGGTGCTAAGTAACTGGAATACATTGTTTGTCATTCCTTGCTTGACTAATGCCTGTGTTTCTTAGCTTTTCGCTATTGAATGCAAAGATATGTTTAATTACTTTTATTCATGAAATCCCTAAATTTCAGTACCTCATTTATAGTTAGGCTGAATACAATAGAGATCTCTTTCTCTCATGCTTGGAAAGGAAATTTTTGCCTGATCTCAGGAGAATGGACTGCATATTGTGACTTTATTTAAAAATTAACCAGGAAATAAAATGTTTTCCCCTGTAATGGAGTAAAGTCTAGCCTGTTCGCAGTAAGTTAGCATGTCTTTTTCAAATGTTCAAGGATATTTGCTTAATGTAATACTAGAGAAATGGATTAGTTTGTGCTCTTTTTTTTCATTGAAAGCTCTCTTTCTTTTTCCTGTATTCTCTTTGAAGTAGTGTGAATAACACTTAAAAATGTGTCAAAAATTATTCTGACTCGAGAATGGACACTGACCCAGAAATGTAGTGATAATTTGTGAATTTAAACACAACAGCACTTTCTTTTCATGTGAAATCCTGGCTCTGTGCAACTTCTTAGCACAGATTTTCTTCATTTTGCTGTATTTCTACAACTCTTACTGGTTTTCCATTGGGAAGAGTGTCATCTATTATTTATCTGTAGCTTCAAGCAGCCTCTTTGCATGTTTCTTTCCAATATGAAGCAGCCAGCACTACTTCAGCAGGAGAGTAAGTTTTATAGAACATAAGACGTCATTAAAAAGTTTCCAAGTTAAATTTATGTATTTGTACTGACTTACTTGTAATGCTTGATTTTCATTTTGTTTTGCATAAGCAAAGCCTCTGTGCAGTACTTTAGGAAAGTACACATGCAAATCCTTTTTGGGTTTGGACGAAATCACCTGTTACCTTCCCTGTAGTAGTGGAAAGATGTGTGTGCTGTCTTGTGACTTGAAACATAAGGAATTCCTTCTTTCTCACAGGTCATTAAAAATTGAAAACAAAGAGTAATGCAGTAGTTTATCTGTAACAGTGTGGCAGAATTGCATTTATCATTTCAGTCTGTTAGGAGGTGTTGATCCTCAGAGGATAATCTAGATTGCTACCATTGAAATGATGGGACAGGGATTTCTTATGCTACCCAGACAGAAAGGAGGTGTGGTTGGCCACCAGAAAAGAATATAGACAATGACTGAAGCTATGCGGTTTTAGGTCTGCTGGGAAAAAACAACTTTGGAAAAGGACAAACCAAAGTGCTGAGTACCTCAGTTAGCTTGACTCATGATGTTACATTAGTCAAGTGAAAGGCCCATCTTTCATAAAGCGCATTATATCAATTGCAACAATATGCGAAGAAAATGAAAGTGTTTTCTTGTACTACGACTTTACTCCAGCTGTTTACATATTTTCAAGATTCTGGGCATGGTCAGGTAGGAGTTGTTTCATATTTTCAGTGCCTAGAGACCTGAATTTGCTTGATCTTGCTCCCTGTATTTGCTATAATTCAAGATCCAAAATGGTCAATATTCAGTCTCATACCAATGGACAATACCTTGTAGTTTATCAGTATTCTTTGTTACTATAAGGTTGATAAATACAGTCTCAGAAGCATTTGCACTACTGTATGGAAGTACCTGAGATATCACTTTAGATTAGGATGGCTTTAGACTGTTTTGTAAATTATGTATTCATACTTCTATCTCTGTCTCAATCCTCCAGTATTACGTTTACAGCAAGATACAGAGCCTACAAATGTGCATAGAGGAATAGCACAGTAAAGATTTTTTACAGTTAGAAAATGCCATTATCATTTCAAAGTTTTTTCCCTTTCACAATAAATATGACACCAAACTTGTGCATTTAAGACTTCATTTAGAGACTTTGTCTACACTTTGGAATATATAGCATATCTCAGACATGGCTTGGTTGCTCATGAATTAATTCAGGAAATTTTTCATGCAGAGTGAAAAATCCATCATAACCATTGTGCATTTGAAATCCTTGTAGCACTCTATTGATTCATTCATTCACATACATAATCACAGAAAGGTCAAGGTTAGAAGGAAACTCTGATGGTCATCTGGTTCAACCTGCTGGGTTGTACACAGAGCAAGGCTTGGGTTAGGCTTCCCAAGGACCTATAAATGTCTTGAATGTCCCCAGAGAAGAAGTTTCCACCACTTCTCTAGGAAACCTGTTCCAGTGTTTGTTTTCGCAGAGTAGAATTTCTTTTCTTATGAAATTTACACTGCAGCAACGGCACCACTGGTGAAGCCCTTCACCTCTTATCAGTGGACATCTTCGTGAAGAAAGTGACTCAGTCTGCTGTATAACTACCTTCTAGATATTGCAAGACTGTGGTTATATCCCCCTGAGCCTTCTCTTCTCTAGGCTGAACACAGCCAATTCCAGCAACCTTTCTTCCTATGTCAACTTCTCCAACCCTCTCATCATCTTGGTGACTCTCCACTGAATTCCCTCGAATTTTCCATGCCGCTCATGAGCTCTGGAGACGAGAACTTGGTACAGCAGAGCAGGATAAACAGTGTTTCAACTTTGACCTGACAAGTGCAGGGCAGATAGGAGGTTCCCACATCCCTCCATCTGCTGGCTTTACTCCTCCTGTTGAGGCAGCGTAGGACATATTTGCCTCCAGGTTCATGTTCAGCTTGAATGTAAACAAATCCACGTGCACCAAGACCTGCAGGGCTTTTTCCACAGAGCTGTTCACCACACAGTTGGACCCCAGCCTGTACTGCTGTGTGAGTTATTCTGGATGCAGGAGTTCACATTTATCTTTGTTAAACCTTGTACAAATCTTCTCGTCCCCAGCTGGTTGATGTCTTAGTGTGGCGGCTCTTCTTTCTGGCTGACCTCCTTCCGTTTTGGTACCACCCACAAGCTTGGTGAGGGTGCAGTCACTCTTGTCACGCAGATCATTCCTAAGACATTGAATAATATTGGGCCCAGTATCCACCCTGACAAACCAGCTGGTGGTAACCAGCTGACACTTGAACTTCAAGCGCTTTTAGTCAAGTGTGTTAGCTGGTTTTCTGTACATCTTGTGATCTGCCCAGTTCATTTCTTATCTGCATGCCCATAACAAGCACAAGGCAGCATGTTGGAGACACTCCATGTACACAGGCATGTACATGTAGACATACTTATATATATATATATATATATAAAGGCGAGTATATATATATCTCTATATATAATTTTATCAATACTGTGTTACCATTATGGTTCTCTGGCAGAGGTCATAGGCTCATGAATAATCTTTGCCAGTGAAAATTGTCAGCCTAGTAAGAAAATTCTGAAGATGCTTCAATTTTAGGAGCTTATTACCTTAAAACTCCCTTAAAGACTCTTCAGGAAAGTATTACAATAGTAATTTTTCTCTCTTGGTATTTTGAGAATTATGCCTCCTTCTTTTTAGGAGTCCAGTCTAAAATTTTCTTTTTAAGACAAGCAAATTACAATAAGTTTAAGCAGCTAAATTACCTTTCTGAAATGCCTCTATTTGTTTTATTGATGCCTTAATTAACAGCCATGCTGCTAAAATACTAGATCTAGAAATGTCTTTGTGGCAGAGCCTAGTGGATTCATTGGACAAAAGAATCAATTGTTAAAGCAGAGAGTAATGCCATAACAAGGGTTTTTTCTGTGCAATGCCATTCTACTTGAACTTTCCTTTCATGAAATGGCATTCAGCCCATTACATTACTTTGTTTGCAGCACAAGCAGTCTGCTTCTGGAAGACATACAGTAAATTAAATCAGTCATTTTTCTGATTGTGAACCTCAGGCTTTGCCCAGTCAAATGCATTGTATTTTTGTTTACCAAGACAACAAATGAAGTACAACACAAAGGACCAGCATGCTGTGCTATCAGAGATGCTCAGCAATAAAAATCACTCAGCAAAGATGTTGTCAAACAAAAAGATACCTGCTGCTATTACCTCGAAGGAGGTAATATTTTTTCGCACAGATGCTGCTAATGATGGCAGTGGTGTGTTCAGATTTTCTTCAATCTTTGGAGTGCTAGCAGGAAGGAAAGCTGTAACTTCAGAACCCTGAAGCTGTAGAGAACTGGACCTGTGGGTCCTTGCAGGTAAAACAGGAGGAGGTCTGGCATTCACATACCACCTGCCACTCCTGATTTAGTAGACTTAGTCACACTCAGTCTTAACAACGCAAGGGAATGCAGGAACTCAAAAGAATTTTTAACAGGATATATTATGGAGAAATTGCCTCAAACAGAGAAGTTACTTTCAACGCCATTCTTTGATTGGCTCAGAGATTTAAAGTGCCTAGTATTAATGCAGATGTTGCAGACACAGGCAATTCACATGCTCTAGAAGCTGTAAATGAATTCTTCAAAAGAAGCTTTGAAATTAATTGTCTCCTAGCTATAACAAAAACTCACAGCTCAAATAATTGGTCAGAGTCCACTCCTGCTTTTCAGTAAATGATTTTGAAGGAGGTATAAATCCATCATTTAATAGCTTGCAGAGATTTCATCCAGATTTCATTGGAGGTTACTTTCAAAATTTGGGCTTGATTTGTTGAGATTCAGCATTAATGAAAGTAAGACAAAATGCAGTTTGTCATGTGTCTGCTAGAATTTCCTTATAGATAAGTTATCCCAGTGAATTACTAACTTCTAGAACCTGTTTTCCTTCTCACAGAACAAACTGGTGAGGCCCTCAATGCATGTAATAGATCTGATCAGAGCATGCTTTGGCAATCATATTTGGCGAGCCTGCACTCCCTGAGGCTACATTCTCATGCTTCCACAGTGGATCTGCTGCCAGAGTAGTAAAAGCTTTCTATAAGATGAGAATTGAGCTTTGTATGATGCATGTCCATTTATTTTAAATTGAAAGTTGCTTACTAACCACTCTGATTTACTCCTGTTAAGCAGTGGCTTACAACCCAATTATCCTGAGCTGTGAGAAAAATTATGTTGTACAATTTCAGCAGCAAGATTCCATCATGTTCCCTGTGTGGCTTCCACCTTTTTTTTTTCAATTCCAAGTGATGTTTTACTGTTGTGACCAGCCTTTAGAATAATGATTGCCAATTGCCTCAGAACAAGTTAACCAATAACTTAGCATATCTGTAACTTGTATGACATTTTCATTTTGCTAATTTGGTAAGAAACTTTGTGGAATTTTTCCTGGGAAAGATATTTTAAGAGGTTTGTTGTTTTTTTTTTAACTTAAATGTAATAGGCAAGCAAATAGAAAATTCTCTAATTTCCAAGAGTAGGTTGGATGGGGCTTTGAACAGCCTGGTCCAGTGAAAGGTGTCCCTGCCCATGGTAGGGAGTTAAAACAAAATTATCTTTACAGTCTCCTCTTGCCCAAACCATTCTATCATTCTATGATCATTAACTGAATTCTCTGATAATCAACTGACTTCTGTGCTAATCCAATCTTATGTTAATCATCTGATTCTGTGATGATCAACTAGATCTTCCACACCACCCACTTTGATAATCTGTATTGGCACTGCCCTTTCTGATGCTCAGCCAGAATCTGTCTGCTAGACACTGGTCTTCTCCAAAGACTGGCTCCAAGAAAGTGAAATCTTTTCAGAGACTGCTTTACTGTTATTCTGTTACTGGAGAATTTCACTGTGTGATAGCAGATGTCTGCACTCGTCTTTAAGCTGTTTGCTCCCTCTGGATGGAGTTCTGTTTTCTGGGGGGATAGCAGTGCTGGAAGCATCTGTTCTCCTTGCTAAGGACAGATAAGATTCCCATGGAAGAGGTTTCTAAGGGAAACCTCCCTTTCTAAGGGAAAACGATCAAGTAGGCTCCCAACATGACTAAAGTTTTCATGCCTTGAAAGATAATTATCTTTAGGAGAAGATTATTTTCGGATCTAAACCATAAAATTCATTGGCTGTTCACAGTCTTTGTTTTATCCTGCCACTTAAGCTGCATATTTAGATAAATGTGTTTGAAGGACTTAGGCCAGATAGAAACCATCCTGAGATGCCTCGTGTTTCTGACCTGCCACCTAGAAATGCCCTCACTCAAGGCCCTGTCTTCCTAAACTCCCAAGGAGTACCAGACTGAATTAATATCAAGTCTGTTCTTCTGGCTCTGTGGACTTTGCACGGAGAGACTTTGAATACATAAAATTACACTTTCTTAGTAATTCTCTGAGTTGATCTTGCTCTTATTATTATTTGTAGATAGCTCATGGTATGTTTTCAGCCAAACAGGATATCAACATTTGATGTAGATGTGAATCTGTGAATTTAATCTGAGATATGGACTTAATCTAATAAAGGGCATTACTCTCTAAGAAAAAAAAAAAAGTATGTTTTCTTAAACTTAGATGATTTTGCATTGAAATATGCATTTGAACCTGTAAGAGAGACCTAAGAATTTTCTCCTGATCCATTTTAAACAAACCTGAACAAATACTATGTAGAGTCAAGCATTATTTTTCAAATATTTTTCAATGAAATAATGAAGATGCATGGAAAGAAATATGTAAGAAATAGCTTAGAGCGACATGAAAGAAAACCTTACTTCTAACATTCTGGATAAGAATTTCTGCTCTAACTAAATCTCAGACTGCATGAGAGAGAGCTCTTGGAAAACAGCTCTGTTGACAGGCAGAGACGAAATTTCTCATTCGTCCATTCAGAGCTCAGATCACTTCTATACCCTTTGCAACAAAATCTTGTATGGGTTTTTCCCAGCAGCTGCCATCTGTGTTTTGGATTTTATTAAGTGAATTTGTTTCCCCGAACAAAACAAAACATCATTCAGGCTACAAAAATAAGTAGACAGGTGGTCTACATAAAAGATATTTTTCCCATTGTGTTGTATGCCACGATTTAGTCTAATTATCCCTATCATCTCACCCCTCATATTGTGATTTTTTTTTTTTCCCCAGAGGAAAGAAATAATGGCATTACTTTTTGGGAACAAAGAATTAACTTGGAAATCATGCAAAAAACCCAATATTGCCCATTGGTAGCTTCGCAGAAGTGCTTTGGCAAAAAAATAAAAGACATAAAAGGGCATCTAAAATCTAGTAAATCTGGGGGAAAAATAATTAAATTATTTTCAGGTTCTGTGGCTGTCCTTGAGTTTCTCTGCCAGTTCACATTAGATTTTTATGACCATTTGTGTTAGAAGTCTGAATACAAGATAAAAGCTTATTCAGTTGTGGGGAATACAGCTCCATGTGGGCCTGTGGTACAGTGCTATACATTAGGAAACAAGAAACAGAAATTGTGTTTCTAACTTCTGTGAAAGGAAGGAGATTACTCTGTTATAATACGATAGCTTAGCTTTTGATACTTCTTCAATTTTCACTTCTTTCCTCCCCACCCCACCCTATGCCAAGACTAACACAATAACGCATTTAGCACTATCAATGCCTGGCCAAATTAGAAATAATCAGCTCCAGAAGTGTAATTCTATTAAATATATCCATTACCATGTATCTTCAAAGAAAATTTTACAGCCTAGTACAGCCTACTCCCTTGTACAAAATGGTGAGAACGCCAAGAGCAGCCACTGAGATGAATTTTTGTCAAGTGTTTCATATGGCTTTCAAAGAAAAAAGAAAAGAAAGCTTGGGCCAAGTTCTCAGACATGTGATATCTTTCATGCATTTAGGTAAAAATAAGGTGAGGCTTCAGGTGCTTCTGTCCCTCAAATAAATAAAATACAACACTCAACGCATATTCCCATATACTCATGTTCTAAAAATCTGCATTTCATAAGTACTCATGCTTATACTGGTTTTGTGACTGTTAAGAAAAGAAAAATTCTGTCAACTAAATGTGTGCAGAAAGTCAGAACTTAGAGCACCTGAGCATTGTTAGAATGAACCAGAATGAATAAATGTGTAAATATATTGCCTATATCCAAGTCCACTTGGACATTTTCACCACTAGTAATTAGAACAATCCCTCAACTTAGTGTCTCAGCGGAGTGGCTAAGAAATGAGAACGACATTTCTAGCAGAGCATGGGGTGTTATTATGTGGGAAACGCTGAGAAACAAGCCAGGATTAAAACCAGAACGATTGCAACGGGAGTTCAACTCCCTCTTTAGTGAATTGATCAGCTTTGCAATCTATTTAGGTATACCAGTGAAGGAAGAGAGCACTGCACAGCCCTTTTGGTCACAGGACAGTGTCTTTGCTCTATTGGAGGACAGGCAGTTATCAGTGCCTTCGTTAAAAAACATGATCCAATTGCAAGGAAAGGGAGGGGCAGACTGAAATCCTTCTGGCATGAGATATTTTCAGGGGGTTGGGGTATACAACCAGAAAACTTAAAAGTAATATATTGATGCCTTAAAGACCTAGAAGTAGAACAACACACTTTCAAGACAATATTATTACAGGAGGTAATATGAAGGGTGGTCTTTACTGGAGCCCTCCAAGGGGCAGATATGGAAAAATGCCCACCCCACATGGGGTGAATACAGTTATACAAGTTTGGCAAATTAGCATAATTGACAAGAATCTCCAATTAGAAGCATAGATGATGAAGTAATTCCCCCCCTTTAGGTTCCACCTCTTCTGTAGCCCCCCTCTAGATAGGAACTAAATTTTGTTTATGGAAATGTGTCTCGAAGAGCTGGTTTCAACCTTGGCTCCCAGGAAGAACCTAGATAGCATAGAGGCCTCGGACCTCCCAGGGCTTGGAGCCTCTGGAATGGGCTTTGTCTTTCTGCCAATCAGGGTAGGGAAAAGGCAGGGAAAAGTACTGGAGCTAGCTAGGAACTATATAACTATACAACAATAGTCTGCAGAGCTACGAATATATATGAAGGAAATAGAAAAGCAAAAATCATTCTGGCATCATATAAACCCTCCCTCTTCTCGTGGCATTACAGAGGTGGGATGCAACAAAGTTCAGCTTCCAGCATAGCCTGAATTACTACACAGTTTGGGTACAGTTGCCAGTACAACTGAATTTGAGCTCAAACTCAATTGAATCTGCAGAGTGGATTAGGGAATCTGGATGCAAATGTTGATGTGTTAGACCCTGATAAAATGGAGAGGGGGGTTCTCAATACACAGCATGAAGAATATATTAGGTCATAGCAGGACTTTGCCTAATTATTTCATTTAGTCCTCGTTTCTCAAAAAATGGCAGTATCTGGATATTCGTGGTGTTGAAAGCTGTGTTCTGGGAAACATGTAGGACTAAATTAATGAACTGGATGGAGAAAGGGAAAGCTAGACAGAAGCCAGGCCCAGATCTTGCTTGTGGGCTTTCCATCAGTGGTTGAGAGAATGTACTGCATTGCCCTCTAGAAAGACCTCTTGAGTACACTGTAGCTGAGACCATATTGACTAAGATGAAGATCAAATATAAGCACAATTTATTTTCTGTCTCTATTTCCCCCAAAATTTAAGTTGGCATTTTGATAGTAACAAGTGAGAAAAAATGTGAGAGAAACAGCCCTGCAGACACCAACGTCAGCAAGGGAGGAGGTGCTCCAGGCACTGGAGTTGAGATTCCCCTGCGGCCCGTGGGGCAGCCCATGGTGAGGCAGCTGTGCCCCTGCAGTCCGTGGAGGTCCGTGGTGGAACAGAGATCCTCCTGCTGCCTGTGCATGGCCCCACACTGAAGGAGGCAGACATGCCCTGGGGGAAGATGCAGCCCATGGAGAGAAGCCTATGCAGGATCATGTTTCCTGGAGCAGTCTGTACATGAAGGACTGTATCCTATGAAAAGGAGATGGAGCAGTTCTTGTACGACTGCAGCCTGTGGGAAGGACCCACAATGGAGCAGGGGAAAAGTGTGAGCAGGCAGAGAAAACCTAAACAAACTGACCACAGGCCGAATTCCCCTTCCCCCTGAGCCAGTGGGAACAAGTAGAGGAGTGGGGACTGAAAGAAGACTGAAGTTAAGACGATTCCTTTTTTTTTCTTCTTTTTTTTTTCCTTTTTTTTTTCTTTTTAATAAGCAAAGAAAAACGTTTTCACTAGTTTTGTGTATAGTGGGATTCTGTCGGCTGAAATTTTTAAAGAATATTTCAAGGGAAAACTCCTAGGAACAGAAAATGTCAGCCCATGCCCACAGAGGTCTGTTAAGGTTATAAGGAAGATTTATAAGGTATTTGGCAGTCTACATACATATAGTAAGTGGTACTATATGCTCATGTATAAAACAGGCCATTGTGATCCATAGAGCTTTAGTACCACCGGTTTGACATGATGGCAAACTTAATGAAGTCAGCTGTAGTTCATACTGCATTCTTGTCACTATTTCCAAGTAAGTTCTTGAGCTGTGTGAAAGCCAGGGCAAGTTGTGCCCATGTCTAATTCTCTCAAGTTCAACAGGAGTGCTTCATGAATGTCACTGTGGAAATGTGGCACAGCTGAGAGCACACTGCCGAGACCTCTTCCCACAAGCAGTCTGCAAGTAACTGAAAAATTCAGCAACCTGCTGTTATCATCTGTCACAGTTCACTTCTCCTTCCTTTCCATTTATTCCTCTGTTGCAGCTGATAACGTATCGAGATTTTATTTTTTTTTTTCTTACAAAACACCAGCCTGGTTTTAGGCGCTATAAATATGCTTATGGAAGTCTGGCATTTTTTCTGTAGGGTGAAAACACAAGTCATTGTGGGTGTTGCAGTAATTTACATGCAGGCATAGTTTTCCACAGCGTTAAAATATGATGAATAGGCTAATTTTTAGCCTAATCTCATGAAATTGATACAAATATTTTAGTGGTATAAATGTACTTCAGTAAAACTATTTTGTTGTCTCACTTGATAAGAAGGATGTTCTATTTTCTTTGTCTTTTACACAAAGAATTTTTTCAATTAATTTCTTCCCCAAACCACCTTAAATGTAGTCTCCAGAACTGAGTAAAAGACAGAAAACATTGCTCTTTTTTCCTTCTTTTTTACTTCTGAGTTATAATATCGCAGAGTCATTCATATTGCACATTCCAACTGTAGGAACACAACAGTAGATTACAGGCAATGGTACTTTTCACTGCACGAGTAGCCATAATCCAACAATATATAACTTTAAAGAAGTGAGATTTTCTTCTTTGCAGTGCAAGGAATGGGAATTTTAAAGCAGCCTTCCAAAATACTAGCTGCCAATTCTTATTAGCCTCCTACTAATGGGGATGTTCCGCTGTGTCATGGTTTGCTTCACAGGAGGCCGTGTGGAGATCCTCATGATTGCATTGCACCACTGCTGTTTGAAAGTTGCCATGGCGAGGTTAGGAGGGGAACAGATGGGCAGCAAGGAGTGCCATGAACAGTGTGTAGGAAACTGTGAATCCTATTTTTGGTCTGTGTCCTATCTTGTCAATACCTAGGAATCCCTTTGACATTTTGACATCTGTTAAGCCGGTGAAGGGATCTGCTATTCTGTTGATTATTTTGGAGTCAGGACAGAATTTAGTTGAGCAATAAGTCCTTACTAAAGAAAATCTTCCATAAACATGCAATAACATACTTTATTGAATAATGAATAGCAATAAGAGAATGCTGAGCTCATGTTTCATTTCATTTTTATTTATGCATATGTTGTGGTGGTCTTGAATGAAGGATGAAGTTCCAAGTTTTACCTTTATTCTGATCACTGACTACTGTCTCGGGGAAAAAGACTATTTCCATTACAGAATGCAAAATTATCTGAAGGATTACCTAATGCTTAGAAAAACAGTACTTCCACATCAGTTGGGTAAATTAATATTTATGGAGAGGATGAGTAAGAACACATGTGAATGTGTTTGCATTGTCATGAATATGGCAAGCAGATATTTTCACAACAATGTAATGCATAAACCACAATTATCTCAGCCTCATGTGAATACAACATATGTGTACATTCTTAGATTAATAATTGTTAATGAGCTAAATGCATATCCAGGGGGTTAGACAAGATGATTTTTAAGGTCCCTTCCAACGCAAACCATTTTATGAATTTTGTAGTTCTTAGAAATTGCAATATCTGTAATTCTTCCAGTGTCTTACAATTTATCATGCGTGGTCATAATGCCTTAAACCCTCATGAAATTCACAGTGGCTTCAGTGACATGTTCTTTTATAGGCCTACAACTTCACCCAGTCCATCAAAGGATAAGCGTAAATGAACCATAAAGAAGCTGGCAGCATAATTCATTTCATTCCACGATCTGGTTTCAGCAGTGGAGCATGCATGGAAGTACCTTTGTTATAAAAGATAAAATTATGCTTGAGAACACAATATCCAGCATAGCAAAGGGCTGTGTGTACAAAGTCAGAGTTTACAATAGTGGTTACTCAGTCTCTACCAACAGCATCTTGCTATGACCTATTTAAACATACCTATTTTTGCACACCCAGTCTGGAGTGATCTTCATTCCAGTATTTCCTTGTGCAAGCAGTGACTAAGTTTTATGTGTAGGAACAAACAAGACAGATGTGAAGGATTGCCAGAACATTAGATTCCTATAATTAATGTGTTAAATCACAAATGTGTATTTTCATGTTTGTAGATTACAAAGGGAATGCTTCTAGAGGGTAATTTAAAGGTCTTTTACTTAGAATAATTTTTATCATATAAAATTATTAGCAGTTGACAGCATTGAATAATAACTTAAGAGAAAAATGTGATCAGTTTTGCAGGATGCTGTACATGGCAATTTTTTGCTGAAGAGCAAGCCTACATAGTGATGTGTAGTTCCTTTTTTTAACTCGGGCTTGAGTGTCTATAAGGGAGGTAAGATAATTAGAAATACTCTTTTACTGAAATTTTATATAGGTAATTGTTTTTTTCAGTTTTACAATATATTCAAGTTTTATATATCAAGTTCAATTACAAGTATTAAAAACATACATTGATACCTGACATGAAGATTAACTAGCTTTAAAAAGACATTTCTCTGTATTAATTGGAAACACATCTAGTTATACTATGTTAGGTAATAATGGTTTTGGCCTACAGGAGAGACCACAATAGTATTACGACAGAAATAAACATTGCATGTGTTTGCATTTACATTACAACTAACAAGATTCCTTCCTCTGAGTCTCCTCTGGCTCATTGCTAATATTTAAAGAGTTCTTGATCAAATCATTCCTGTATGCTGCCAGTACAAAAGAAAATTCAATTAATATGCCAAAAAATGAAGGGCAAACATGGAAAGAATGTTTTAAGCACTGTATTCAACTGTGCATTTGGCATGAACATTTTGTCCTCTATTTCACAAATATTTAGTATTATGAATTTTTATTTGCAAATAGATGAATTTGCATAGGATTATTCAAGTTAGTATAATTAATCATGTGTGTTTGCAGAATGATAGATGTATATATTAACCAGTATTTAACTTGTTATTTAACTGTTGTTCAATTTTATATTTTGCTTCTTGTTTGAAGTGAAACAAATGTACAGGTATATTATGTTATCTCCGTAACATATTAGTTGGAACCCTTCCTAGATCTCAGATTTGTAATATGAGTTATGAACAGGGATATTAATAACCATGTCAGCTTCAAAAGGAAAAATATTTTATATAACCATATTTTTAGATCATTCAGGACTGATGAAAGTTAGCTACTTAGTCAACTGCAATACAGGATAGTATATTCTGATTTTCTTTATTTTGCCAGTACACTAAAGTTTTGCTAAAATAGTCTTGCATAAGGAAAATACATGAAAATGTAGTAAATGACTTGGTCATTTTGCAACAGAGACAGCAGCCCTGCCAACTGTACCAGAATCTGCTACTAAAGAGATCGAAGACTGGTAATCCACTGTGTTGCTCACACAGTGGATTTTTTGTGGCTTGTAATTAATGTTTTACTAAAGAAAATTAAACCTGAAATATCCAATTCCACCAGACTTGAAGTTTTCTCTTTCAAATGATACAGAACATTTTTTCACTGAAAGTTCTGGGGATATCTTTCACTGAGTATGTCTCTCACTAAAGCCCTCTTGCCTGCAGAGGCTGTGGAGAGCAGGCTTTGCACAAATTGCTGCCATGCAGCCTGCGTGAGTTGTAACAGAATGAAAATCCCTGGTAGTGTCATCTGCTGGAGGGATTTTGCAGAGCTGTCAGTCATGTTTGCTCAACAGAAGGGAAGGGTATTCTTGTTTCACACCTCAGTTCATGGTCTCAGGGGTGTAATCACAGATCACATGAAGGGTTTCTCCAGGGAGGTACCACAGAACCTGACGAATGCAGCAGGCTTTTCTGTGGAAGTTGCCTGAGAACTAGCCCTTGTTCCTTGGGTCTGGTAGGCTATGTGTAGTGGAAATTTTTTTTCCACTGGCACAAAGCTAGACTAGATATGCATGAGCCATGTGCTCCACTAATCCAGTCTAATGGCAGGAAGCCTAAACTATCCATATGCTCGCTGTGGTCTGGCATTGCAGAGGCATGCTGACAATTTGGCGATGGTGACTGTTCCTGTGGGCGTCGCTGAGACATTCCTGTTTCGCTTCTTCTCTTCAGTATCATATGATGTTCTGGGAAGCTGTGTACATTCTGTTTCTTCATGCTTCAAGGAGAATGACATTACATACCCCGAAGTCCAAGAAGTTAAGAATATGTACCACAAGCTGTAACAAACCAGGAGGTGAAACAGGAAAGGTTTTCCTCGGCCAGTAGTTTAATACCACCAGCCAGTTTCTTTGCTTGTGATTGTCATCTTTGTCTCTAAAGCAGCCAAGCTCTGTCAGCCATGGAGCATTTCATATTCCTCTAACTCCTCTTCATGTTTCTTATCATACTTGGTTACATCTTCTCTTTCAACCAAAACATTACTCTTTAGAAACGTGGTGCTGCTAAGGTGTCCCTGAGAGTGTACTTTTGAGGCCAAATCATCTTAAAACCAGGGAAAATTATCTGTGTGCTGAGGTTTCCTTGGAAGAAAAGGGAAGAATAATGTCCCTTGTGTCATAAAAAAAAATACCATGGAGTTCATTAAGGAATGCAAAGAAAAAAGTCCTGTTATTAAGTGTTCAACAAAAAATATCCAGTTACTGACAATTAGAAAACCATTTGCCAATTATTCTAGTTTCACAAAGGGCATCCAGTTGGTCATTAGAAGGAATTTGAAACAGGAGCCTTTTGTTAAGTTCATTGCTGAATATTCCTGCAGAGTGGTTGTGTTCCAGGTAAATTTCGTTTATGACATCTTGCTTTTAACCATACTATCAATGACCAGTAGCACGAAAATTGACAGCTTAGGAAAGTAAATGTAGCTTTGTTATTCAGTGCATTTTTAAGAAAACTTCTTTTTTTGCATTCTTGCTCTCAACCTATTCTCTAATCACAACTGGTGCTGAGGAAAACCAACATGAACAATTGCTGAGGGCTTCAGGCCCTGGGAGAGTGGCAACCACAAAGTCTGGTAACAAAAGTTTTCTTTGCCATGTGAGAAGGAGTAGGCAGAAGCCTGTGACTATCTTGTCTAAGATTCTCACTGTTTGCCTGTTAAGAGTGAGTACAACCCCGCAAAACTAACCAGACCAGGAGGCTACAGCAAACTTGTCACTTTGAGAAGGGGGTGTAATAACCTCCAGGAGGAGGTCGAAGGCTGTGCTGAGGAATAAAGGCATCACCCAGAGCAGAATCACTCCAGTCTGAGCAGAACAAAACAATATTACAACCTTTACAACTTCTCTCTTTGGATAAGGTTTAGAATACGTGAAACAAGGACTGATAAATTTTGACAGCTTTCCTTTCCAGATGTCAGAGATTGGTTTAGCTACTTAGAAGAATATGGGCAAACTGGAATTGAAAGTACAAAAGATTTTTTTGTTTTATTACCTGCATGACTGTGGGATATTCAGAATTGCTATAATAACGTGCTCTTCTGGTAGAAGATTAATAGAGATGCTATTAGAAGTGTTTCTATGAGTACAATTTTTGATATAGAACATCCATTTTAAAAACTTTGCTGTAGAATTCTAGTCCAAAAAGCCTTCTACTACCACACATTCCAGTTTCTTGAGCTTCTGTCTATGAAAAAAATCCAGGAATATTAATGAAAGGGAGGTAGACATAATGCTTTTTACAATTGTCATAATTCATAGAATCATAGAATTATTTCAGTTGAAAGGGATCTTAAAAATCATTTAGTTCCAACCCCCTGCCACAGGCAGGGACACCTTTTACTAAACCCGGTCATTCATAGGCTGGCCTCGAACACATCCAGGGATGGGACATCCACAGCTTCTCTGGACAACCTGTTCCAGTGCCTCTCCATCCTCACAGTAAAGAATGTCTTCTTAATGTCTAATCTAAACCTACCCTCTTTGAATTTTCACCCTTGTTCTATCACTGCATGCCCTTGTAAAAAATCCCTCTTCAGCTTCCCTATAAACCTCTTTTAGGTACTGTGAATCTTCTCCAGGCTGAACAACCCCAACTCTCAGCATAGGAGAGCTGTTTCAGCCCTGTGACCATCTACATTGCCTGCCTTTGGGCTCACTCCAACAGGTCTATGTCCTCCTTATGTTGGGGTCCCCAGAGATGGCTGCAGTATTGCAGGTGGGGTCTCACCAGGGCTGAGCAGAGGGTGAGAATCATCTCCCTCACCTTGCTGCCTGCGCTGCTTTGGATGCAGCCCAGGATGTGGGTTGGCCTCCTGGTCTGCAAATGCACGTTGCTGAGTCATGTTGTGCTTGTCATAAACCAACACTTCCAAGCTCTCTTCAGGGCTGCTCACAATCAGTTCTTCACCCAGCCTGTATTTGTTCCTGCAATTGCCCCAATGCCTGTGCAGGATCTTTCATTCAGCCTCATTGAATCTCATTAGGTCCTCAGGGGCCCACGCCTCAAGCCTGTCAAGGTCACTTTGAATGGCTTGACTGGGAAATGTGACTTTCTATAGCTTTGTGTATGACAACTGTTTGAATAGTTCATTGGCTCATGATAGTGGTTTTGGTACTCCATATGTATCTTTAGTCTCTTCCCATATCCCTTTTTTGGCAACAGCAGATAGGCTGTTTTCTTCAACTGGAGTAATCAGACACAGGCATAAAATGTTATGAGAAGTGAATTTCTAAATGTTCAGCCCTGGTGTGAGTTCTATTTTTTTTATGGGACCTGTAAAAATGTAATCATCTATACAGGTACTACGGTTGCCTCAATCAGATTTAAGTTCAAAATTTTATGAGAAAATGGCAGAAAATACAGCTGCATACTCAGTCCAAATAGTCACTCACTCTTCAAAACTAATGGGAAAAAATGTTCTTTTTCACACTTCCCAGTAAGGTGAAAACTAACAGAGGTCAAATCAACCTGAGCACCTGGAGGAAGTTTCCCAGGTCTGCTGTACAAGTAAAGTAGGAGGTGCTCAGTCAGCTCAGAGAATTCAAACTGCAGGACCAAAGGAAATAAATTAGATGTCCCCATTTGAGCCTGACAGCAGTTCCTCCATGAGGCAGACCATGAGGGCTGATTGCAAGAAACCTAAGATGGGATCAATCCATTGAGCTCCTTGCCTTTTCCAGGTTCCCAAGACGTGTACTTGGGAGGCCAGTGGATACTGAAAGAAAAAGAAGGGAGAGCTTGGAGGATGTGTGATGCCCTCTGTGTCTTTTGCTCTTATTCTTTATCTTCAGATGCCACCATTTCCAACTCTGTGCATCTCCAGACATGAAAGAACCTTATTTTTGGCTCTTTTTTAGCTCTAGTGGCACAAAGGACCATGGACACAATCCAGAGACAGGAGAAGATTAAGCTTCTTTTATGATTTTTCCCTCTGTCAGGAAACATGTGGGATTTGCCTCTTCTTTCCAAAACTTCCAGGGGTCATACAAATCTTGTATTTCAACCCCTGCCAGTTTAAATCTGAAGCAGGGAGGCAGGGCAGGAGGTAGGGTGGTGGGTGGAAGAATGGGCATGAGTGCACAGATGGGGGAATTGTATAAACCTTATTACTGAGGAAGCCTGGCAAATAATGCTTAACAGATCATTATTGTTGCTGTACACCATCTCTTCTGTAGACTTCAAAGATGCACTCTGAGATCATACTCTTAACTGCTCCATAAAACCCAGACAAACTTCCTTTCAAATCACAGTCTTATGGAACTAAAGCAATGTTAGCAGACTTAGCAGGTTTTTTCCTATTCACTTACGGTAGAAGAGATCACAGACCTCTTCATGCTGCTTCCAGAGTGTTATTCTGAACTTTCCCTACATATGCACTTGACCTGCAAGTCTCTTTTCATTCATGAAAAGAGAGGAATGACTTTTTAAGAGTATGCAAGGCTCTTCTAAACATAGCTTTATTGTCAGCCAATAAAGTACTTATCCTAATAATGAAAAAGAAAAAAAAAAAGGATTATCCCTTTTTAACTTTCAACATAATCACTGTATTGGGTCTGGCTGAAATAAAGTTCGTTTTCCCATAGCAGCTCTCACAGTGCTGTGCTGTGCATTGGTAGCTAGAAAGGTGTTGATAACACCCTTATATTTTCTCTCCCCTGTCCAGTTCCAAACGAGAATAATAGAGAGGCTTGGGTGGGTGTCTAGCATCCAGCCAGGGTCAACCCACTCCAGCGGTTTTGGTGCTAAAACATGGGATCATGATGATTTTGAGATAAAGATAGTAATTGGGAGAAGTAATGGGCGAAACAAGTACTGAGCAACGTCAAAGAGTGGGTTGATCATGGGGTATTTTTGTTGTAATTGTAGTGAATGGACAAGGGATGAAGTTTGTGTAAATTGTCCAATTTTTTTCTGTGTTGTGATGATGGTTTTTTGGGTTTTGTGGGGGGAATTTTGTTTTTTTTTAGTTTGGTTGATTTTGCCGATGCAAGGGCGGGTTGTGTGGTGAATGTGGATTTTAGTGATAATTCTTAAGTATATGATATGCAGAGGTGAGAAGTGGAATGCATGGCCAGGTTTTGGTAGCAGGGGAGCTACAGGAGTGGCTTTTGTGAGAAGCTGCCAGAAACTTCCTCCATGTCCAGCAGACTCAATCCTTGGTGGCCCCAAAGATGGATGTGCCACTGGCCAAGGCTGGGCCAATCAGAAATGATGGCAACACCTCTGTGATAGCATATTTAAGAAGGGAAAAAATGGTTATAGTGCAGATGAAATTGCGGCCAGAGAAGAGCGGAGTGAGAATACAGGAGAGGAACAACTCTGCAGACACTTCAGTGGAGAAGGAAGGGAAGGAGGAGCCAGAGCAGAGATTCCCCTGCAGCCCATGGTGCACACCATGGTGAGGCAGTTGTGCTCCTGCAGCCCATGGAGGTCCATGGGCCTGTGGAGGAGACCAGTACTGGAACACGTGGATGCCTGAGAGGAAGCTGTGAAGCCATGGGAGGCCCATGCTGGAGCCGGGTCCTGGCAGGGGCCTGCAGAGCCATGGAGACAGGAGCTCATGCTAAAACAGGTTTCTTGGCAGGATTTGTGATCCAGTAACCATGCTGGAACAGTCTGCGCCTGAGGAAGGGCAGAACTGCACCCCAGTGGAAGTGACCCATGTGGCAGCAGTTTGTGAAGAACTGTTTGCCGTGGGATGGGCTGATGTTGGCAAGGATCATGGAGAACTTTCTCCCTTGGGAGGGATCCTACGCTGAAGCAAGGGACATGCTCCTCTCCCTGAGCAGCATCAGGAAGAGTGTGTGATGAACCATAACCCCTATTCCCCATCTCCCTGCACCACTGGCAGAAGGAGGTAAAGCCGGGAAGGAGAGAGGAGGGGGGGGAAGGTGTTTTTAAGATCTTATTTTACTTCTCATTTTCCTACTCTGACTTTGATAGTGATAAATTCAATTAATATCCCCAATTTGAGTCTGTTTTGCCCATGACAGTATTTGATGAATGATCTCGCCTCATCCTTATCTCAACTCATGAACCCTTCATTCTATTTTCTCTCCCCTCTCCAGTTGCAGAGGGGAGTGTTAGAGAGGCTTTGGTGTGTACCTGGCATCCAGCCAGGGTCAAGCCACTAGATTCACTCATGTAAAAATTAACTGTGTTTGTTGGATCTAAACGTGTGTTCTTATTTGGTGTGATTTCAGTGAGTTTGTGGAGTATATGGGGTTTGTTCCATCTTCTGTTTCACACTATTGTACAAAAACTTAATGGAAGGTGGTAAAATATAATTAAGGGCCTTCCTCTGCTCTCATCTTAACCACAGTTCTTCTTAAACCTGAAATAAAATGCAAGGAAGAGACAGGATAAAAGAAAGATATATCTCGATATTGGTGAAGCACACCTTATCCCATACAGGCATTCTAGGATGGAAGCAAAGGAATTCAAAATGCAAATGGCCAGACTCTCTGTGACTGTACAGTACTGAAGATCCCTGGACTCTGCCCACCACAACACAGTATTCAATCTATGTCATCATTGACTTCTGTTCTGCTGCTGCTTTACCTCCAGTAATTTAGATAATAATGAGGGATTTTATAGCCTCAAGCAGAACTAAACTCTACCCTAAAGGCTACTAGTCTTTTAAATAGTTTCAGAATATCAATGCATAAATATTATCTGTGGATGCTGAAAAGCTGCTGGCAGAGAAAAATCCACCATTTTGCAAGTATTCTGTTAAGTCCTTGGTTTCAACACACCAAGCAAGATGGTTTTCTAAACACCTTGCAGGTGTGTCCTATTAGGAGTCAAACAGGTGGTGTGGGGTCTGGCCAATCACTTGGAGAGGTGGTTGGACCAGGGACCAATGATCCCTGCCATAGACCAATGCAGGGATTATATAAGGCCTGCCCGTAATTAAATAAAAGGGGATTTATCATTTTCCTCAACCGGAGCTCTGACTCGGACCTCCAATTTTTTCTGCGTTGCCTGTGCTTCAACTGCAACAATTATCATTGGAATAAAAATAATATAATTAGTTTACTAATATCCTTTAAGCGGCTGTCATCTGCAAGCTGAAAGAAGCTTTTTATAAGAAGCTAAAATATTTTAATTTTAAATAAGATTCATGCTTAAATAGTTTCAAAATGGATATTACTGAAACCAGTGTTCTTCATTCATCTGCTGGAAAGCAGTACTACCGAAATCATACATTTCTGAAACCAACCATCCGTGTTATCATACAATATTCCTTCTTTGGATCTTCTCTGCAGTGCCTTAAAATTTACACTCTGGAAGTGCACTGACTCTTACAGTTGCAGTAGTGCAGTTTTTTTAAGTGATGCCTCCTGCTTCTTCGCCAGTGCTCACAAGCATTGCTGTTTCAGCTGGGGTCAGCCTGGCTGTCAGAGTAGATAACCATCACCTGGTCTGGCTTTACTGTGAACTTCCCAAGAGAGGAGCTAGACGTGAAATTTTAGATCAGCTGCTGTTTTATGGAGCTACTGTCATTTTGTTTCTGCAGGACAGATTTAACAGTGATAAAAAGTAGTGGCTGAAAATATGTAAGAAAAATAAAATTAGTTTACTTGAACATTGGGAGTGATTCTGAGTTACATTTGTGAAAACACAGGTTAGTGTGTCTAGTCTCAGTTAAATTCTTTGTAGACTGAGGAATTCGCAAGAACCAATCTGCAGTTACTGATACAGCCTAACAACTTCACTGCATCTCTGATAAGAACTTTGTCTGATAAGAAACGTATAAAGTAGCCAAAGGCTGGGTGGGCGGAAGCTTCTGGAGTTACTAAAGGCCTGAAAATCTACCTTCAGATGTGGTTGAGGAACACAGTCATTTTAGTTCAAGATATGTAAGGGCATGGAATAGTTCTGTCTCGCAGCAGCAGGAGGGAACGTGGCTCATAGTAAGGGCTTCTGAAAAGGTTTATCGAAAAATCTCCAGAGCTATTAGCTGGAAGTGGGTACTGGACACATTTAGCTGCAGCTATGTATCAGTGGCTAATTATCAGAAAGATTTTCTCGGAAATGAGGCAGATTCTGTCGCTTCATAGCTTTAAAGTCAGACTTGCTATCTTTCCACAAGATGTACTCTATGTCAGTGATAGATTGTGGCTCCACAGTAGCAGTTATGGATGGTTTTTATAAGCCTCACATTATGAACGAGGACAAACATCATAGCCCACTGTGGCCTCTCCTGAACTTGCACAATAATGCTGACATTTATCGTATGATGAACCTCATGTTTTGAGGGGAAAGATGAGAGTTCAGTTGAATAGCTGAAAGATGTAATAAAGTGAAAAGTCTGTGTGCTTTTCATTCAGGTTTAAGGGAGTGTGTCTTTTTAGTGCACAAATTGAAGTAGGTTCTATGAAACCGCTTACCCTCCACCTTGAAACAAAACTAAATTGGGAGAAGTAAGCAGTAAGGAATTAACCAGACATTCTGCATATATCACCAGTTTGATATATATAATGGTGTTACTCTTTTAAAGAATCATTTTTGGGAAGTATTTTCAATGCTATAGAAATATTTATTGCACACTTGAATATTACTCTGCAGGTAGTTTTTAAAGAATATTAGAACTTAATTTAATTTAAAATAACTTCAAATGCATTACTTCAGTGACTTTTTTTTAAAATGCTCATGACAAGATGCTTTGCAGTAGAACCTAGAAATAAAGCTTTTCACTTTAAAGTGTACAGTATTCTATAATTTGCAATTATATGTAAAATAAATTCCAGGAGTTTCCTTAAAGTGTATTTCATTTACGGTAATTCTGTGTGATGAAGCAATGAGTTATCAATGGCATTCTCTTCTAAAGTGCATTATAAATAGTTTTAAAATTCTACCTACTTAATATTATGGAGAACATTTACTCTTTACTATTACCTTAAACCAGCAAATATTAAAAGCAGAGATTAATTTCATTCTGTTCATTTTTCTGATATTCGTGTGGGTCTCACTCAGGAGCAATTCCACTGAGATCTGTGAAGTTACATCAACTGGGGCATTGCTGGAAATAGTAACATGCAGAAAAAGGGAATTAAGCTCATACTTACTCTTCCTCCTTTCCACTCAGAGCTTTCTCTTCCACTCCCTCCCTCACTTCAATTTTTCTGTATCCATGAATGCTCCTTAACACAGAAAAGTTCAAGTGTAATGAAAATACTCTTGACTATATTTTCCTTGATTTTGATTTCTTTACTCTCTCTATATAAAGAAAATTTTAATTCCGTTCTTGTGTTCTTGTTGTGTTTAATTCCTTTCTTCTTTATTATTGTGTTTCATGTCAGCAATGTGTGAAGTTCAGACAAGGCTAGTATAAAATAAAAGAGTCTGGTGCTTTGGTATTGCCTCTGAGCCCCCAAGAGTGAAACATTCAGTGTATAAATGCCTAATGTGCTGACGAATTCAAGCATCCTTCAGCAGTAAGATCTTCTTTTACCATTTTGTATATCTCAGCACAGTTATTTGTGATGAGCTTCTGTACAGAATGCACATAGTGAACAGAAATTGTCTTCAAATCTGAGTTTCTTTCCTCACATGGGTGTGAAGTCCATGTACAAGCATTTTAGGTGGCACCTAATATAAGGGTACCACCACCGTATTCCTCACGGTGTCAAAGCCTCAGAGTGAATCCTGCTTGGCCTCATCAAACTGATAAAAGATTAGTCACAAGCTGTGGAAGTCAAAAATTTACAGTTAAATTCTGTGATGTTGCAAAACTGACCTGTGTGATTCAAGGTTATAAGCATGTTTATTCATTTTTCCTTTTTGGCCATCCAACATGAGATTATTATTCATAATAATTCATTTCATCAAATAATTTTTTCTGGTATTTTTGCCTCTTCCTGATTTAAAAGCTGTTCTGAAAACCATCTCTGAAATGTTTAAGCCATGTTCACTGTTTAGAAAATATTTTTTATGAGTACTTTTTAGCCTGCTTGCAGGGGTTCATTAGTTTGTATGCAGTAATTAAGTTGATTTTACCTGTATATTAATAGAATCCTTTTCTTATTCTTTATTGGATAAACATAGTTCCTACAATCAAATCCTTATCATGTGTAATTTATATGCATGCCTCAACATATACAAAGTTCAAGATAAACTTCTCAAAAGTGTTCTTTAATCTTTAAATCTGCTCGTTTCTAGGTATGTACATACCATTGGTTCTATTTATTGAAAAATGCACCAAAAAAAAATAAAAAGAGCCATAAGCACAGCAGCACAGTAGAAACAAATTCCATGTGCATCAATAATAGCAGAAAAGTCTGAGATACTCTTTTTTACTTTTTTTTGTTTACAATCAGAATCAAATCCAAAAATGAAAGTTACTGTTATGGGGTTCTTGTAGAACTTTTAAATTATTGCTGTTGTAGATCAATAGATTAAATGTAGCTGGTGGTTCAGAGGTTTAGGTGGAACTGAATGAAGGCTCAAAGCAGAAGATAAGAAGTTGTGTCCTCTGTTCAAGGGCAGAATTGTCTCCCAGAGGGGATGCAGCCACTATCTTGTGCCATGCCTAGGGAAGAACATTTTGCCCACAGACTTTCTCTTTCTTTTGCTGTCGCATTTTACTCTATGACCTACTTGATAAGTAGCTTTTTGAAAGTACCGGTAATTTTTTTCAGACATTCTTCATAAATCAGAATTTATTTTGCAGCTTACCATAGCTCGAAAACATTTCATGGAATTCTGTGAAAAATAGTCCTCTTTAAAAATGGTTGCTATTTCAATCTCTTCATAACTAAAGTCACGTGAGAAAATATTTGTAGTAACTATTTTCCTCTGAAAAGATTTTTATGTTTCTTATTATTTTTTATGCCACTAGAGGTGAAATGAGACAAGTTGAGTTGAGCAAGAAGCTTAAGATTTCTGCTAAATCTAACTCTATTTCATAGCATTGCTATAAAACTAGAAATTATTTCCTTTTCATCTACTGTATAACAACAAATATTGGTCAGTTACTGTAGCCATTAAAGATAAGGTGGTTAAAGTTATTTAACTGTATTTATATACCACAGCAAATATGAGGATTCACTTTTTAGATGTTTGTGGGGTTTTTTAAACCTTAAATTAAGTGCTATAGCCATGTTTTAGGGAATAAATAATCCTGTTACTCCCTGCCTTTTAATCAAGTGTTTCATGTTCAGTGCCAAACTGAGCTCACAATTGCTGGTTTTTACCCATAGATTGAGTTGAGAGAACAGGTTGAAAATGAGAAAGATTAAGTTTTGATCTAAGCATGACTGTTTTCTACCAGCCCAATTAGTTTTCTCCCCTGCTGGATGAGGTCTTTTATCTCACACCTTCAGAGAGGGCTTTTTCCTGTTTCTCCCAGGAGTCAGTTTTCTCCCATGTAGGAGTTTGCTGGTCTTGCATATGAGCAGAACGTTCTTGGCACTGTAGGCCTCTCCTCTTTTCCTGCTGCCTCGCTGGAGAAACCTGGCTTGGGCACACAGAACCTGGAACACATCCATGGCCAAGCAGGGTGATATTTGTTGGTACAGTCAAAGCTCCATAATACCAGAATGACTATGAAGGGAATTTTCCAAGAAGTTCTTGCTCATAGTTATGATGTAGGACAGTTTCTCTGAGGCTTTGCGTGTTCTTTCTGGTGGGCCAGTGGGGGGAACCAGTGGGCTGGTGTGGTGATTAATATGGCCTGTATTGTCATTCTGTTAAAATTTTTTCACAACACTTACCCTTTATCTTCACAGAGCTTCTGTAGCATTTCCATGGAGTTTCTCCACTAAGACACTTTTTCATGAGTTTCTGGGCTGACAACAGATATTCAGGGGAAGGCACCATTCAAATGGAGCTACCAATTGAAAGCCAAGATGGGCGACCATCTGCAAGCACAGAGATTCTGGTGCTTTTTTGTTTTTGTAGCATTCACTTTTGCTTGGACTTAAAATATCATAATGTACTTGGAAGAATATTTTTTTTTTTAAATCATCTCTATTTCTGCTAAATGAGGTCAGGGTTAGTAAGACTGAAGCTGTAGAAAGAGTCTTGTAAAACTATGTTCCATTAAATTGAGTTGAGTGATTTTTCATGGAGCAAGAAATGCTTAACGTTTCACTTGATTTCTAAATATCAAGGAGTAAAAAGCTTAGAGACGGTTTGCATCACGAGATTTGCTGGTCAAGAGCAGCAAAGTCGTAATTACACAACCACGCTGTCACTGCCATCATAGAAATCAAAGTATGGATGCCCAGATGTCTTGAGTGGAGTGTAGTGCACAGCCTAATGCCAGTTCCCTGGCTTTACAGTGAATATTGCTCTTTCAATATATGTGTAGGAAAGCTTTAGAGAGAATGAAAACCTGTATCTCAGGCGATAATTTAACTGTGATACCTGTCACATTGCCATGCTGCAGAATTGCAAAACACTTTAAAAACTGGTAGAAAATGAGTTAATGACCCATGCAGATGAGGTTTATGTAATGCTGGTGCAAGGTCTGATTAGCAGCTTCCATCAGAGCCCTGTCAGTCACTAGTTGCTATAGTGGCTCCTTGACTTTGTCACGCTGGTGTCCTTCCAATGAGGATCGAGTGCTTGTTTTAGTAAAAAAATGTCCATTTTCACTATTTGACCATATTGAAGATCATGAATTTTTTTGACAGGAAAAGTACCCATTGAATGTAGGGTAGATGATCTGCTGATCACCTCATTCCTAGTAGAAAAATAAACCTTTGACATTCGTAACTGACTGGCTTGCAGGAATCTAGATACATACCTGATATCTCTGTATCTGTATTAGTCATTTAAGGGTGTATGTTTTATGCCACTGCCATAGCCTCCCTATTTTTATCAGATGCCAGTGCTGTAGGAATGTTTGACCTGTCCCTCGTAACTGCTTCCTTTTACTATCCAGAGATATTGTAAGACACCCATATCATATTGATTATCTGCTATTGGTAGAAAGTAGTGACTGTAACCCTTTCATTTTAAGAAACCTTCTGTGAAGAAAGCAAGCAAAATAGAGTTGCAAACAGGTGCAACAGTAGGGTACCTAAAAGAGAGCAAGCCAGGTAAGTACATGTTAACCTCATTCCCAATTTTGTTATATCTTCCTTTTCATTCCCTTTTGCTGTTCCCCCAGACAAAGCATTCTGGAAATTCATTGCAAGTTCTGCTTAAAAAAAAAAATTAAGGTCATAGAGTTCATCATCCCACAGACTGAGAAGGTTAAAATGCAACATCTAAATTTGGGTATGAGGTATATGCTTCAACACTGCCTCTATGACATTTATTAAATGATTCAATTTAATATCTTATTTTACTTGCACATTACACAGACGTAATATCCTGTTTGTTTTCTTTCTGGGAGAAGAAAATGTCCATTGGCAGTTCTGAATTCACAACAGGCTCTCCAACTGATGTGCTGTACCTTATCAAGTCAGACTCTGTCCTACACCACAGGAAAGTAGTGAGCAGTCTAATTGCTCTGTATATTATTACTCACTGAAGCAGATCAGAATTTTTTTAAAGTTGACTGTTAATTTGTGTGCAAATCACGGAAAGTGGAAGAGCAGACAATCACAGTTTAATATTTCTTTTTGTAGAGCCAAGATCTCTGCCTGCAATCCTGCGTATTGCCAGTCACACTCCCAAGAGGATTGAAAAAATCTGTTTCTTTGTGTCAAAATTTTGCTGACATATTACTGCTAGAATTCTTGCAGACTTTGTAATGTATTTCAATATGACTCAGAGATTAATTATGTGCTAGGTTACTTTAGTGACTACAGATTTCGTGACACTCCTAGTGGCGAATCAGCTTGGTTTTAGCTGCAGAGATGAAGAAAGGAAAGCCAAATGCAAAACTTTCAGGCACATACTGTCCTCGTACTGGCCACCACAGTTGCTCATCAAAAGCCCATTGATGGAAAGAGTAGTCACATGTAAATGTGAAACCCATCACCAAAAGTATATGCAAAATAAAGATTGTTAGATGCAGACAGAAAAACACCCACCAATTTTTATTATGCCATTGGTGGGATGCCTCTCTTTTTGTTTTTCTGTGTGCATACCATTCACAAGGGCCTCCTCACAGACCAGCTAAAGCTTAATTATGTTTTTTCCCCAGTTACTCCCATTTATTGATCTCCCCATGAACTTGGAATGAGTTGACTGGCCAATATGACTCCCTGTCCACTGTTCAAGATTAAATTATATTGTAAATATCACTTGCCTGGTGTGACTGCTGACACAGAAGCAAAAATTAGATGTTCTCTTGAGAGTTTTACCCAAGGCACTGAATAGTTCATATTACATGCCAAAATGTATTAGGATGATAATTTGAGACCTCATTTTCTTCTGAACACCTTTAATAAGATATGTGGATAAATGAATTTTAGAATATGTATCCTTTTATTGATGTCTAGATTTTCATTAATGTGATGCAATGTAACAAAAAGGCCACACATAATGGCTGCAAAATATCAAGACCTTTGAGGTAAAACAATGTCCTGCATGAGGAGCATGTGGAAGTTTGATTCTCAGCATAATCATATTTTCCACTTGTTTGTAAAAGTTTGAGAATTGGAGAAAGGAATTTCTTTGAGAACATTCCATCATGTGGGATTTAATAAATAAACAAATTCTGAGACTCTTTGGAGTTCAGTATGGAAATCAAAACCTATCTTTGTTTACCACAGAGCATAAAATGAGAGCCCAACGATAGACAGTACTGCTGAAAAGCATCATTTATGGTCTCTCACTTCAGTTTTCTGCATTTCTTTGAAAAGACTGCTGGGCTCTGAGGTGTAAGTACAAATCTGGTTGCGTTCAATTTGTGCACATGATTAAATGCTCTCCTCACTCAGAGCTGTACATACGTGTAAACACATGATGTGTTTACATTCCCCTCCACCTCTGTCCCAGCACTTCAATTTCTGGACCTGGCAGACACCTGAAGATTCAGAAGTGTCTTCTGACTCACTGAATGGTATCTTAGAAGAAACACACTCACCAAACAATAAAAAAAATCAACGTCTCTCACTCCTTGGTTTCTGAACAGACAAAGATATTAGACCCAAGGTGCTGTGGCCTTGATTATGCCTAATTAGGGTGTCTCTGTTGGTAACTTCTCTGTTGGAGCAAAGAAGACTTCCCCATGGAAGAGGATTGGGTTAGAGACCATGGAGTCAAACCTGACATCCAGAAGTCCATGGGCCCTGATGGGATGCACCCATGAGTGTCGAGGGAACTGGTGGACATGATTGTTAGACCACTCTCAAGCATCTTAGAAAGGTCATGGCAGTCAGGAGAGGTACCTGAAGACTGGAAGAAAGCAAATGTTACCCCAGCCTTCAAAAATGGCAAGAAGGAGGACTCAGGGAACCACAGGTCCATCAGCCTGCGGGGTGTTGACCCTGACAGGATGGCAGGTGCCCACCAAAGTCATTTTATCGCTCTCTTCCATGACTGGACTGGAGAGAGAATAACAAAAGTCTCATGAGTTGAGATAAGGACAGGGAGAGATCACAAACCACTTACCGTCATGGGTAACAGTCAAAACAGATTCAACTTGGGGAAATTAATTGGATTTATTACCAGTCAAAATCAGAACAGGATAATGAGAAGTAGAACACCATCCTCCCACCCCTCCCTCCTTCCTGGCTCTGCTTCCTCCCCCCTCAGTGGCACAGGGAGGCGGGGAGTGCTGCTGCTCAAGAAGAGTCTTTCCTCTGTTCCAGCATATTCTGCATTCTGCAGTCTTTTTGGATAAAGTTGGAGGGGCTCTGGGGCATATCAGTAAATCTTTTATATGGCAGAAGGTTGCACGTTAATCTAAGAGAAAGAATATGTTTCTCAAAGATATGTTATATGACTAAATTTGGAACATGCGAGTAGACAATATAGTTAAATGAAATTTGTGAAAAAGAAGGTGATTTCTGCATTCAGGTTTTGTTGTTTTGCATTCATTTTCATTTTAATTCCATAGGATTTAAATAGGCATTTTTTCTAGCCACTAGGTCATTCCAGGAAATTGTTATGCATTAGGGACACCACATTAGGGACAAGGATGAATGTATTTGTATCCTTCTTTCCCAGGGCATCCTCAAGAAAACAAAAGCAAATGTAACATGAATGTTGAAAGTAGTAAGCATTCTTTGGCCTTACAGTGCTGTATCTATTTAACATCTCATTTATTCCTATGCCATCAAGTAGGTTTGGTCTGCTTTCTATAGAATTGCTATTTGCACTGTTTAATAACGTGTTCATCAGTTGTCTTGCCCTATTTTGTGAGTAATTAAATTTTCATATTTTGGCCAAAAAATACCTATACAATATGAGCCTTAACTGGCTTCCTCACAGCTACTCGTGGCACAATCAGATAGCCCTGTCTCCAGCTGTTAATTGCACTAAACATTGATGTATAGGTTCAGCCAACACAATTATGGAAAATGATGCACATACTTTGAAAAAATACTGATGAAATCAGAGCGCAAGATAGAAATTTTTCTAGACATATATTAACATATTAAAACAGGATTGAGGTGTGAGAGTGATGTAGGTTTGGTTTTGGGGGAGATTTTGTGCAGAAGAATCATCCACTAAATATTTAATAAAAGCCACACTCCTTTCTTCAATGTTGAGCATATTACTCGTCCCTTCCTGGAAGGTGCACTGTGATACCTGATTGGTTTTTTTCCTACTTCATTGCACTTTCAATACTGTGGCAGCAGTAATACAGTTAAGGTAAAATGAAGCTATATTCTGATGAATGCTTATGTGGGGTTTTTTAATCACAATTGTCGTGATAAAATAAATGTTTTCAGTGCTGTTGCACAAGAAAAAAAACCTTCTCTTAATGTATCCAGCAGTCTAGGAGTTAGGAATAAATTACCACCACTCCTTTTTTTTTTTTAGTGCAGGTTGGTTTTGCAAAAAACCAAAAACCCTTTTGGTTTTGGCTTGATTTTTCTATCACTCTCTCGTTTTTGCTTCTTTGTCTGTTCTTCTCCTTTTCCTTCTCTTTTAAATCTGATTTTTCATAATCCTATGATCTTTTGCTTTCACAAGCATATTTTCTCTGTTATTCTCCTTATCTGTTCATCTGATTCCTTTTGGGCAGATCATCCTATCTATCTTCTGCTTTTTTCCCCAGTACTTCCTCATAAAAGATCCATTGACAGCTCAGACTCAAAATAGGTGTAGAAATACATGCATTTTTTCTCCTAAACATTTCCATCCTACTTGCCATCCAAGCTCATGTAGCACTGCTTAGCCAATCTTCCTCCACAATTTTTTTAAAGCCTGTCGCTTTCTCTCTATACAGACAAATGTCACTTTTCATAAGCTTTTTCCCACTTTTTACCACATCTTGCACATCCTCCATAGCATCCATATTGCCAGTCCATTCAAAACACAGCTGGTAACATGGCTGTTCTCATTGGTCAAACCATAGCTGCATCTTTTAAGTTCATTTTTAGTTTCAAGGTTTTCCACAATATTCCGTCCCAGTCTATAAATCAGATCAAGTATTTCCTGATCCCAGCCATTTTGCTGTATCAGTATATTAAGGCTACGTTTTCTTAATAATTCCATGGCATCCCCTGTGCCTGTCATGACTTCCCTATGCTGTAAATTATTGGTCCTTTTGGTTCTTTGCCTACGTATACTCTTTTTTCCACAGTGTATGAAAATTTCATAGCCATTCAGATAGAGAGAAAATGAAAATAAATCACTGTTTTAGGGCATGTCCCAGTTAATTGTACTCTTTCGTATCTTTCTCCTATCTTTGAGGTAAGGGTTATATTTTTTTATCTTATGTAGCATACTAGTCTATTTTTAGCCTTAAGAGAATTTATCAATCATCTTAAGGACTGTTGCATGATTGCAAATGGATTTAAGTAAAAATTAACTGGCTGAAGTTTTGTTTTCATAAGCCTTGATGTGTGAAAGATATTCATAGATAGCAAAGATTGGAATATTTTTTATTTGGTCTTTATATACTTTAGAAGTACTCTTCCTGATGGAAGAGTTATCTTCGTTCAAGTCACATTTTCAATTACCTAAGTAATTAATCTACTACTCCATCACTTTGGATGTTTCTCAATTACACAGACTAATAGATCATATTTTCAGAACTGTTGGTAGAGATATAAAATTCTCTTTAGAAGTATCATCACTACAGTATAATTGACAAGTCCAGCTCTCTGAATATATTATTTTCGTGCTTTTAAAGGTGCCTTTAGCCATTCTCTTTTGGTAAATCAGTCATCTGTCCATTTAGAATATTTCAAGAGCCTTTTGTGGTATTTTGAAAACTCTTTTTTTGGAATTCAAGGTCTCTTGAGAAGGAACATTTTGTGCATTGCAGGGATCCAGAGAGGGGGAATAAGGTGCAGGACATCAAGATTAGCTTAGAAGCATACTGAAAAAACCTCCTCTTTGGCTCTCTGCAGGTTCAGAAGAAAATATAAAATAAGTTCTGATGGAGTGCAGAGCATGCTTTTCCAGACTGACATTAACTTCATGCTATTTTAGAAAATGTAGTTGTTACCAATTTGCCAGTAGGTACAATGTCTACAACCTGTTAAAACATGAACTTTATCTGAGAGAATGCTGGAGGAGCACAGTGGAAACCTGTTTGCTATGTATGTTTGTCCTTTCTCCAAGAAAGAGCTCAAGAGCTGCATTTCCCAATTATGTGATTAGCCGTGCCTGAAAGGAATAAAGTAGCTCAGTGACTCCCATTTCAGCGCGATATAAGAAAGCATCCTCTAAGGAGTCCTCTGCCCTTCAGCTGCTGAGACAGCACCGTGAGACTGCTTTGCCACACCCAAAACCCCATAATTTACACGTTAGTAGCTCATAAGTTGCATCCAGAGTTTTGCTAGAGTTGAGGGCTGAAATGAGGGCATCTGGCCTCAAACAGAGTGGTTATTATGCCAGTTGGGATGAAGATTTCCATTTTCAACTTGTAATCCAAATTCTACAGCACTGTGAGTCCCTTCAGGGACAAATAACTGCGATCAAGAATTAAGTGTTACACTGTTATTGTTGTGTGGAAAGCTTTCCCATCGCAGTTCTTTTAATAGTAGGAGTATGGAGGGATGTTTGACCTCTGCTTAGTACACTGAAAAACTGAGAAATCAAGCCACGCATTAGCAGAATAAGATTTTTTTTTTTTTTTTAGTGAGTAGGAGCCAACAAATAGTAAATACAAACCCCACACATAGGTTGTTAAATTGTTGGTTTGGCTTTGTTTTGACAGTGTAATTTATTGTTATTTTATTCTTAATTTGAGAATAATTACGGAAATAATGTTTTGCTATTGTCTTGAGATGCTTAAAGTCTAGGCAGACAAATGGAGATTGAATAAAAATATTCTTTGAAGTTAGGGAAAACTTTCCCATTAATTGCACCATGCTTTGTGTTTGACCCAATGAAAGTGCTCCATTAAAGAAGAGATCTTTTTTAATGCATCCATTTGACCTTGAAAACCTGCAGATGTGAGCAGTTAAGGCGTCCTGGGAGGCCTCTGTCCCTGAATGTTTTCAGGACTGAGGTTTTAGAGTAGAGGTGGCAACACTTATCTTGCTTTTCATATTGGAAAAAATCTTTTGCGTCTGTTTTGCAGCTAATGGAAGAAGATAATTTTTCTTGTGTACTACTGAGGTATCCTTATCACCATGCTGGACGTGGGAAAGATTAAATGATAGAAAGTCTGAGAATGTTTATTCCAATTATTTTTACAATGAGAAACAAAGAATGCTAAGCGTGTACATGCTGTTTATTCTCTCAGCTTGAATATCTTATGGCTTCTGTTGTGTTTCGTTCTTCCAGGCCTTTCTCTGAGATCTGCCTGTCGCACAGCCATACGTAGTAGATGACTTTGGGACTCGTTTTACGTCAGCGATGAAGGGATTATCTGGCAGCCGTAGTCACCATCACGGGGTTGCCTGTGACCCAGCATGTGACAGCCTGCCACACCACCAGGACAGGAAGCCATATTTGTTAAACCCGGTGGACCCCCACCCCGCAGACCACCCTTACTACACTCAAAGGAACTCTTTTCAGGCCGAGTGCATGGTGCCCTACAATGATCAGATTGCCAGCAGCACGTTTCCCCGGAGGCATTACAGCTCCCACCACGAACTCAAGGACGAGTGTGCTCTGGTTCCCCATGGAACTGCCAACAAGACCAACCGCATTCCCGCCAACCTTTTGGACCAGTTTGAGCGGCAGCTGCCTCTGAATCGGGATGGCTACCACACTCTGCAGTACAAGCGAACTGCCATGGAGCACCGCAGCGACAGCCCGGGCAGGATCCGGCACCTGGTCCATTCTGTCCAAAAGCTCTTCACCAAGTCCCATTCGCTGGAAGGACCATCCAAGGGCAGCGTCAATGGGGGGAAAGCAAGCCCGGAGGAGTCACAGACGATGAGGTATGGGAAGCGCAGCAAGAGTAAAGAAAGGCGATCAGAAGGTAAGCCCAGATCCAATGCATCGGGATGGTGGAGTTCAGATGACAACTTGGACAATGATGTTTGCATTTATCATGGTCCCAGTGGGGTCATGACCATGGGAAGATGCCCTGATCGCTCCTCTTCCCAATACTTTATGGAAGCCTATAACACTATTAGCGAACATACTGTGAAGTCCTCCAGAAGCAATAATGATGTCAAATGCTCTACCTGTGCAAACCTGCCTGTGAATTTGGACTCCCAGTTAATGAAGAAAAGCTCTTGGTCCTCTACATTAACCGTGAGCAGAGCCCGTGAAGTTTACCAGAAAGCATCAGTTAACATGGACCAGACAGTGGTGAAGGCAGAGACGTGTCAGCAGGAACGGTCATGTCAGTACCTCCAGGTACAGTGTGGAGAACCGGTTGCTGTTAACTGTGCTCTGCCTTGTCTCAGGTGTTTGTGGGGGATGGAGGTTTGCTCTGATGTCTCAACTTTCTCCGGAGATCACTGGTAACCAAACATGGGGTGCTGCTGCTAAAATTAAAAATATATCAGTTCTTGGGTTTTTTGGGGTTTTTTTGGTCCAGAATTCAGTATTTCAAAGAAGCAGTTCATGTTAGAACAGGATTTTTTTTTTTTTCATGTGGGAAAAATAAGACCTTTCTGTGTACCTTTTGAATTTATAAGGCTGTCACAGTAGGGGTATAGGGAATTTGATGTTGTAGTGCTTTCATTTAGCATTACAATGTCAATTAACTGAATGTTACTAGGATACAAATTCTTTGATTTCTGTAATTTCAATTTTGCTTTTATTTACTGCTCATTTCTAATGAAAGCTTTTGAGACCCTTCTGAGAAACTTAGGGGTACCTTAATACTTTCTCCAGCAGGAAAACAACCTACTTTTCTTTTTGCTATAGAATATAAATTCTCTTAAAACAGTTATTGTAACGTGTCCAGATTTGTTTATCAGGCTATTCCTCTTTTTCATGGCTCTGAGTCAAAAATAAAAAATCAAAAGGTTGAAATTATTGCTTGTTCTGATTATACATTTTAGGAGTACATCACCTACTCCCTCACAAGCTGTTTGCAGTTAATACAGCGTCACTATTTTTCACCAGTATTGTATCTTTAAATGTCAAGAATCAGATGTCTCCTCTTGGAGCTATCATACTGCCGGTGAATGTTTGTGGCAGGAACATGGATCAGAAAATATTAAAACTGTTTCGTTCTTAGGAGAGCTGTGGATAGCTTTTATGCACTTTAAACGAAGCACTTATGGCACATCTAAGTGTGTGTGTAAGATGGAACAACGTTGCACAGAGAAGAGAGAAGACCATGAGGAAAAAAGAGGTTTGCTAAGATGATTCGGTTTTGCTTTAATGTAGTGGGACTCTTGTCTATTTGTATAGAACTGCAGCAAGTTCTCTCATATGGGTGCTTTAATGAGACAGTCAGCTACCACATTCTGTTGTTTAAGTCAGTATGCAGAGAAAGCGTAGGACTGAGGCATCAGCATTTAAAAATTGATCTTAAAAGGTTTTTTGGAGTGTCATGCAAAATAATTTTGAATGCCAGCCTCTGGGATTCTAAGTCTTAAATGTAAAGGAATGTATATGTATATTTTCTATTAATCGTTTGGGAGAGTGGGGTGGGGGAAGAGGGGACAATACAAATGCTCAGTGTGTTTACAGCTCTGCATATGGGGTGGGGAGGAAGAGGGGTTTCAAAATAGCCTCGGGTTGCAACCTTTTCAGGTTTTGTGGGTTTTTTATTAAGTCTCTTTTGTGTGAGTTTTGTGAGTGAGAAGAAATCCTAACTTTAGGCTTGATTGTTGTGGTTACTTTGAACCCTGAGATTTCTTTTGTTGATATTTTTGTTTACTCCTTCAGCCATCTCTTGGGTTTAGACAAAATAGCTGACAATTCAGTATGTGACCAGATGGCTAGAAAAGAGTGAAAAACTGTGCCAGCATCAGCTTTAAATGAACACCTCCATAGGGACCTTTAGATAATGTTTAACTGACAGGAATAGGCTCCTGAAGTGGAATTAGAGGGCATTATCTGTGTCTGTACGAAAATATGTCCAACAATTGTCAAGGGCAAGAATAACTTAATTCTCGCTTAGAATAACTACATTCTCACTGTGTTTCCCATTCTCACTGGTAGTTTTATTTCAGTTTTCACTTAATTTTGTTTCATTCTTTCTAACTGCATGCCATTGTAAAATCAAGGGAAATATAATTGGTTTGAAACTGTTCTTTTTTAAAAAAGGAGAATCTTAACCAGGCATCAGTTAACATTGGAAATAATATTCAAACAGAGTACAGTAGATTTGAGGAAGCAGGTCAGGATTATTCTTCTCTCTTGGCAGCTTGAAAGGATGACAAATGCATATAGGTATTTAAAAAGTCAGTCTGTTTTGAATACATCCCATTGCTTTTCTCTTCACTATATCACTTATCTTTTTACACTGCAAGCCCCTTGGGACTTGGACTTTGTTCCCTTTTGTGTTTCCACAATGCCCAGCACAATGGGGCACAGAACTTAATTGAGGCTTTTTGTCCATCCTGCAATATAAATGTATATTAACAGCAGCAAAGTTCTACTCTGTTAGTGGGTTGTAGAGTTGCTCTGTATATGTTATTTCCAGGTGTCTTTCTCATTATTGTACCAAAAGGCTGGTGTCCTGTGTTAGAACCACAGAGATGAAAGCTGCAAATTCACAACAACACTGGACAACCTTGATAATTTAATTTCATTATTATGGTGCTTCATTATTGCTTTCTTTAACTCACTAAATGTAAAATAGATGCTTTTATCAACCTGCTTGTTATTTAAGTTGTTGTCTGTGGTCCAGGACATAAACTGTGATCCTTCAAAGAGCAGCTACTTGTTCATGCATTCTCTTCTTGTGACAGTATCTGAATTCAATGAAGGAGTGACTATTTTCAACTCAGGGTACTCAAGATAATTTTCTTTATCCTGATAGATCTGAGTATATCAGAGATCACAGGTGACATTGACTTCATATTTGTTTGTAAGGGCTTTTATCACAAAAGTATCTGCATGAATTCTCAGTGTAAAGATATGGAAATAACAAACAATTATTTCACTTGCTGTGATATTTTCCACTTAACTGTTCTGTGGAAGGAGTTGGCAGTAGTTCATATTACAGATGGGCTTATTTCTCATAATTTGGAATTTGGATCAAGTGCAGAGTCCTCCTGCATTGCCCTGTCTTTCTTTACCCCATCAGGCTCCACTTCCAGCCCTGATGCTGAGACACAGTGTCCATCCTTGGAGTTCTAGGGGAGGCTTGGGTCAACACTGTGCATCCTCAGAAACAGATATTATCCTAGAATAGCCTAAAGACTGTCAAGCAAATCTTTTCCTCTTACCTGCATTTTGGGAATGGAATTTTTATCTTCTGTTTCTCCTTTCAAGAGTGAGCAGCTGGATAGTAGAAAGATAAGGTTCCTTTTTTGAGCTGATTTTTACTTCAGGAAAGTGCTGCTATTTGATCCAGCTTCACAGTTGGACTACAGTGAAGGAAGGTGAGAATGAATTGTTCATGTTTTATCAAAATGCTTCTTCAAAATGGTTTCTCTCCCTTGAAAAATGTATGAAGTGGTGGACAGCCTCTACTTCTCTGTTGGCTTTGCCTCTAGGAACAATTGAAATTAAGCAAAACTATCAAAGACAAAATGTGAGCAGCAGTCCTTGGCTGTGAAGAATAGGGTCTAAATACACAGGTAGATATTTCTGACACTCTTGTTTGCTATGAATTCATGAGTTTTGGAGCTAAAGTGTGTCAAATACACTGCAGAGTTTGTCTCTGATTATAGTTTTGCCAATTAATGTTCCCTGTAGCTACTATTCCTGTTGTCCTTGGTTCATTTGTTAAGAGATTGAGAAAAATACAGAGAATGACGTTTCTCGTATTAATTTTCTTTTCTTCTTATGTGGGTCAGTCATAAGCTTTCTTTTCATTGCAACTGATGAGACTCATACCAGTTGTGTCAGACACTTGAGGCTAAGGATGGAAATTTTTCTTCTGAAAACTGAACTGCAGAAGGTGTGGGCAACGGGGCAGTCATTCAAGTTCCACATTTGCTTTGCTTGTCCTTTTGTGGGGTATTGTGAGAAATACTATTTAAAAATATAAGCCAAGTTTCTGGGTGTAATAAGAATTTTCTGGTGACAAAGGTTTCTGGTTAGTACTGTGCTCAGTTTCCTGTGTGAAGGTTGCACTGTAATGTGCACTGTTATACAATGTGTAGTGCTAAGAAACTCATCATCCAAATGACTTGTTTTCCAGTCTCAGGACAAACAGAGTTTCTTAGGAAGTACTGCTGAATCCCAGTCCCAGCCAGCCTCTTTTTGTTGCCTGTGTCCATGGATGACCAAACAGTCTTAAGGGTCAGGGTTCTGATAAGGACCAGTAAGTGTAAAGTGATTTGTTAACATGGTATGTCACATTACAGAGTGTTCATCCTTATGACACAGCAATTTATGTTAGATCTGTTATACTGGGTTTATCTACCCAAGTTTATCTGCATTTTCAGTTTATGATTTCCTCATTTATGGTTTTGCAATTCAGATGCAACTACCATATTCAAATTAATCTTCCAGTATATCCTTGTTTATATACATGTGAAAGTTGTACTAACATCCATTAATACAGATCTTCCATTTTTCATGTATCTGATGGCTTGCCTTTTTTTAGTTCATATTCCATTATACATTGTAAATTAATGAAGCACACATTATTTCTCTTTCAATTTTTCAGTCAGAACTACAAAGTGTATGAGGTATACGTTTCAAGTTTTTTTACTGAGCTCATGTGAAATATAATTCTTAATAAAGCTAGTGAAACAATTTGGACAAATGTGAAATAAAGTGTCAAATGTTCTATTGTATTCTAGGTCAACTTCCAGGTAATGCAATAATCATGAAAACATTTGGAAATTCTTAGATGTTCTTGACTTTTAAAATGAACTAGTATCTAAGAATATTTATACTGAAAAAAGTATTCCCAGAAAGCTAATATATTTTGATTTTTAAATTATGAGGTCGGTAATATGAATAATGGTTAAATCTAGGGAATTTGTGGAAAATATAAATAAAGCAGAAAACAGCTTATTTACAAAATGTATGTTAGTAACAGATAACTCCATTAAATTGGCATCTTGGTTATTTAGCCTACCTGCAAACCCACCCAAGATGTGATTGCTATACTGAGAGAAATGTGTAGGAGAGTATTTCAGTGTAGTCATCTTCCTCATCTTTGCAGTCCTTTAATTTAGCTAAAAAGCAAAACAAACAAAAAACTCCCCCAATTGTCAGCTATGTTGGTGATAATGATCTTGCCACTCATTTCACCTTAACAACTGGTGCGTTCTTATTTGCTTAATTGAAAGCTGTGCTGACCTTTGGTGTCTTGAGTAATGGGGACCTCCTAAGTACAAAGAGAGCTGTTCTACAGCAATGTCAGCTGCAATTTTACCTGCCCATGTTCCTTAATTTTCTGTCCTTTAGTTTTACTGTCATCCTGTAACTTCTAAGTATTGAATATACTGGCACTGACCTTATTTTTTCCAGATTAACTTGAATTACTGTCAGTCCATTCCTTTAGCATCCCTACATTCTAACAGTGCATCCATTAAGGAACATAGTTCTGGCAGCTGGAACCTGTTGCTGGCATGCTATTCATAGGATTTAGCAACATACTTGGGTGAGACTACATTACATATACTGTTATGTCAGAAATGCTTATTAAAATTATGGCTGCATATAGCAGATGGCATTTGGTATCTATTTCAGTTCCTTCATGGATAAGATTTGTTTCAGTCATGGATCTGACTTTTTTCTGTAGCCTTAAATGTTAGGAGTGTTCTAGTCTTATTCTTTTCAGTGATTTCACTGTAAAAAAAAAAAAAAAGGAGTAAAAATCTTCAAGACAAGTCCTCCTCCAGCAAAGAGGATCATTTCAATCTGCATGTGAGCTTGAAACCTTAACTTTTATTGTGAAAACACGTGAAGTAGGTGGGGAAGAAAACACAAAGCAGTGATACATATTCCTCAGTCAGTGCAAAGTAATAAGGAGTATTTCCCTTTATCGAGTTACTGGGTTGGGGTTTTGTGTCTGTTTCAGGAATGGAATTCATAGTACAGATCTTGAGTGAGGAAGTACTGCAGAGCCAGAAGAGTGGTTTGAGCTGGGTTAGCTGGCCACAGGTTTTTTTTCTGCCTTGCAAATGCTCTTGTGCTTCTGTCACAGGTGAGCTTCTGTCACTAGTGAATTAAGCAAAAAGAACATCAATCTGTTGTGTATTGCTTGTCTTTTCATCCTATTACCCTGAAACTGTGCAATGGACTGTCTTCTTTGGGCTTCTGATAGATCTGCATTTCTCTCACCAAAGACTGAGCAACGTGTCATGCAGTTGGATAAGGCATTGTGACAGTTCTGATGGGCCAGGTCTTCCAAAGACAGTCTCTGAATTGTGTCCAGAAGTCTTTTATGCAAATAATTTTGTGTCTAATTTTGCATTACTGACATAACCCCAGCCTGCTAACCAGTTTGTTAGGAAATCTTTGAAGTTTCCTGGTCTGTAGCAAATCCGTTTCCAGCAGATGAGAGTCATGACTACGACCTTGATTTCATATCCCATGGGACACTATTGTAGAACACAGGTGACCATTTGGGGTTGCTGAGAAGACACACTATGATGCTCTGAAACCAGGACTGTTTCCTTGCAGCCAAATGAAAGCTTCTTTCACAGGTGTGAATCATTGCTGTAATCCAAAAGAAAGCATTGTGAAAGTGTCAGTGAAGTCTGTCCACTGGCCACTAAAATGTGACAGAAGCCAACAGGCAGCAGGAGGCGGCAGTTTAAGGACATCACTTGGAGCTGCTGCCTGTGAGAGCACAGCATTACCAGAGCACCAGAGATTACTGAGTTACAGTCAGCCAAAAGAAACGGCATAAGGGCTGCTTCTCAAATGCTCTCCCCACCACATCTGTTTTCTTCCAAGGATACAGAATCAGCTACATGCTCTCCACCCACTAGCCAGTTTCCTGCTGTCTGCTTGATAGTGCATGTGTGTGGTGAAAGAAAGGTAAAATGGCATCTCATCTAACAATATTGCATTGGATGCCAACCAGTCACTGTATGCAGGTGTTGAAGTGACTTACCACAAAAGATATAAAGATGAAATGAGAGAATATTTCTCTATTGCTAGTCATTGAAAGTATCCTTTCAAGGATTGGTATTCGTGTTAGCAGTCATCCTGTCATGCTTAATTGGGCAAGAAACCATATGTCCTTATAACCAATGGCATTGAAAGCTTCAAGGGTACTGCAAAAGATGAGAATGAATGTCTGCCCTCTGCCACTGGAGAATATCATCCATGAGTATCACTGAAGCAGTTCTGGTTTGATGTCCTGGCCAAGAGCCCTGCTCTACGACCTTCAGTTATGTTTACCTCAGCTAATGGATGTGGTAGTTGCTATTTGGCTTCCTTTCTGCAGAAGGTGTTTAAGGGTGCCAAAATTGCAAGGCAGTGGCTGGAATCATTGTATCAGTATGTCCCTCTTCATGGTCGGTTGGATTTTTACACATAAAGCAGAAGGAGAGAATTTATCTGGAATCAAGACATGGTAGTTTCATTTGGGAGATACTCATTCCTCTTCATAAAAGGAATGTGAATCAGATTGACAAGCCAGAGGTCAAGACACCTTTTGGTGAATGAATATCATAAACTGGAGTGGTGCTTGAAGAATTTTGTCTATTGGCTGACTCTCTCAGGATTCATACTGGTTTAGAAGACTTTCCAAACTACTGGTATGTGAAGGAAGATTTTAATTCTTCACCCTGTTTTTTCAAGTTTGATGCAAGGGGCGGGCACAGGATAGAGGAAATACTGCTCCATCTTGGACAGGCCTTTATTCTGGTATTAATTCCCCTCTTGTAAAAAAATATGGAGATAAGTCAGCTAAATTAAATTAATTTATAGTAGAACCCAAGTAGTTCAAATAGTACAAGCTAAAGCACATGTTGCTGCAGGTACTGAGTGTATTAAATTTTTCCTAAATAAAGGCAACCCTCCTAATTGCCTTTTTGAAAACACTTGAGGCTTATTAAACATATATTTTTCTCTCTGCTTTCTAAGGCTTCCTCTTTTTTTGCATACTTCAATGATTCTTAACATATGCACATTGGTAGAAAGAAATGCTACTCATCCTTATTGGTCTGATTAATTCAACATTCATGAGCGCTAGGAATAGGCTCAGTAAGTGGAAGATGGCAATTGGAACTTCCTTTACAGCAGACAGAAGAGGCATAATAATGGCTAAGGAGACCAAATTGCATGGGTTTGAAAAATCTGCACTGAGCAGTCATTAGGCATTGTTCTTCAGTTGTGTGATTTCATTTCATTAAGTATTTGCATACTAATAGAAAGCTAAAGTTACAAGTCTGCTGCTGTGAGCGATGGTTAGCCACTCCTTCCAGTCCTTTTGTTTACTTCTATAGTCATCCACATTGCTTTGGCAAAGCACAGGGAGAAGCTTTAATGATTTCAGCTGCAATAAACCAAAGCAAACTAGAGATCAATAATGAACTTAATTTGCTATAGAGACAGTCTGTTTGCTATTTCATCCAGCAAGGTAAGTTAATAACTATTTGGGGAAAAAAAGAAAAAAAAAGAGGGAAATTAGATATTCTAATTTAATTGTTTAGAAATTGAATAAAAAAATGTTTTCTTTACCTTTGTCATTGCAGTCTGGGCTAATTTCACATACTACAACATGGGAGCTTATGAAGTGAATGTTTGAAAACTGTGGGGCCAGTATACCTGCTTGTTTAGTTTCTTTATTTGGGGTCCTTGACTATCTATTAAAAAATCCAGTTCCTTTATATCAAAAAATGCATTAAAGGAAATGACAAGTCAGTACAACCTGACAAAGTGTGGACACTTGCAGAGCAACATAAATTTAGTTAAATATTGGGACAGGAAATCTATACACTAAATGATGCTGAATCCAGGTGAGATGTTGGCTAGTAGCAGTACTTCATCTTTATAGTCTGCTCTGTTTACAAAAGAATGTTGTATCAGCCATTTAATCAAAAGAAAGAAATTGTTATCAGGCTTAGTGTTCATACATGTAGCAATTTATTTCCAGGGGTTTGCTGAAGTTTTAAGTTTCAGTAAGCCGTGTGGCTCAGAGGCCTTTGCTGAATATTTTCTATGTCTATTCAAGTAAAAATAGTGTTCTGTTTTACTTTGCTTTTTGTATAAGAGAAGTCTTGATTTTTAGGCTGGTAAAGATTTGTACATGAGGTTAAAGATCACTTAGAGAATGAAATGTTTCCAGGACCATTATTACTTTGATAGTGTGAGTAATAATAGTTTTATTTTAACAAAAACAATTATGTTCCTTGTTAGATTTGAGTTTAGCTCTTCCCTGTTTTTCATGAGAGTAAAAACAATCATGCAAGTGATGTTCCCTCTTGATATTCTGATACTGGAAAAATGGTATTGCCAAGGTAATTGGATAATATGATTTTCTTAAAAGCATGAAGCAGCTTTATCTCAAAAATGTCAATCTTAATCCCATTAATCCTCTAAGGCAGCAGATACTGTGCATTTGCACTTGTGCGCAGTGTAGTCTGTGACCTTGCAAGGCATCATATTGGCCATTCAAACAAAGTAAGAGCCTGTGGGAAAATCTGTGCAGACCCCCTGACTGAAATAAAATAAGAGAGCTGGAGGTTCACATAGACACTTCTGCCAGCATTTCTTCCAGACCAACAGAAGAAATCACACTACAGCATGTGTGGTAACATATGCGTAGAAACAGAATGTCTGAAATAATCTGATTGATTTTATTTTTGCAGTTTTTATTTCAGAGAGGGCTTTACGTTTTCCTTTTTTCTCATGATATGAAACACTTTGTTGCGGCAGTAAACTGCTCTGTCTGCATGAGCTGTTACAGCCACGTCTGTTACAGCCAATACTTTTTAGGCACCAAAAAATCACTCTGAAAATCAGGTCACTTCTTTTAGTAGGTATTGCTGGAGGTGTTTGACTGTAGGCATAGCAGTATTAAAGTGTTGACATTATTTTATCTGCCTGAAATGAAAGGAAATGCTGAGCTTTAAGGGTTGTTTGTCATACTCAAATAATACACAGGCTGAAACCCTTTCATGAAAAGTATTACAATTGTTAATAGCAGAGGCAGAACTTCTAAAGTGTTTCTTTACCCTGCAAATGCTCTTTATCAGTTACATGATGCCTTACAGTTTTCTCCTACATCAAATTCTGAAATCAGGGTTTCTTGTTCTTGTGAATATGATATAAGAAAAAAGAAGAAATAAAATAAAGGGGAGCTGGACACAAATTTTTTTATACAAAATCGCTTATATACAGAAACATTACTGTAAACAAACAAACAATAAAGAGTACAAACTAGATTTAAAGAAAAACAAACCAGACTTAAATACCTGCACAAAATCCCCATGGTCAAACTGTTTAACTAAAATAGCTTTTTAATCAAATATCCATTACGTTCTTTTATTGCAGCTTTGTCTAGGCAGGTAAGGTAGTTTGTACAAACACTCTGGCTTCCTCAATGTGTTCTGTGGAATTAGAAGCATATCTGGGTTGGTGTTTTAGGCTGTTCTCTAAGTCTGGATGGCTTTTTAACCACAGCCATCCTTTTCTCTTTGTTGCATACAGGGTTTACCCTTAAATCCATAATATGGAAATGGAAGCTGGGTCACTTTTATATTATTTCTTCTGGTTTTGCACATGCAGGTGACTTCCAATACCCAAAGCAGCCAGTGGGTTTGTGGCACTCACTGATACTGCTTTTCCCTGGTCTCTGTGTGAACAGCTCAACTTTCTTTCTCTGAAACTAGTGCTTTTTAAGAAGTGGAAAAGCTGCTAAAAAGGTAGTGGTTGTTTTTCAGTGATTGCTCACTTCACTGATATGAGCAAAGCTCAAACTGGAAACTTCCAATCATGTCATACAAATTGAGGGACTAGAGCAATGCATTAAAACCTCAGCATGGTACACAGGGTTTGCATGTGTAAATAGAACATTTTGAGGTAAATCCACTGTAACCGGCATTCAAAACCTGGCCTACTGTATGTAAATAATTTTGAGAATCTTTGAGATAAAAAGTCTTGTACTTATACGTGGGGTTATTGGTAACAGAACTCAGTAATTCCAAAGTATTTCCACAGTAACTGTATCTCCTCACTTGTATTGCACCTATAAACTTTGGCATTAAATTTAACAGTGTATCTGTGATTCAATAAAACTACAGGTGTTCAGCTTGCCTGAATTATGGGCGCTGTATGAACATTGTAACTTTATCTTATCTTTTTCTCTGTTAAAGACACCAACCTTAACAATATACTAACATATATTATGTAGTGCATTAAAGATTAATTCACTAATTTATCTTAATGAGAAAAAGAAAAGATCTTCAATTAAAGCATAATGAATAAAATATTAGACAGATCAAAGTGCATATCCTCTGAGAATTCATAGATTCTCCACATACTCTGACTTCGATATCTAATAGGTGCCTAAAAACTGATTGGAAATACACCATTACAGGTTTTAAACTTCTGACTGAAGTCTGAGCTCATCATCAAAATGTCAGCAGAGCTTGATTTTACTAAACTTGTCTAAAATTCTTTTTTATATGAGTGATTTGAAAAGTCAAGGTTTTACAGTGACAAACAGAAGATGTAGGGTCCAAAATGTATGTGAGAGGTGGTATGAATATAGATCGTATACTCACCGTTTGATGATGTTCCAGGGCTAGAACTAATGCAAGAATAAGACCTGAAAAAAATGTTATACTCTTGTCTGTCGGAAGTGGCTAATGGAGGAGTGTAAAATGTTCTGTACTCTTCTACATCAAAAATCAAAACCTCTACTGGGTGTTACCTTCATTTGAAAGCACCAGCTTTCCGGGTCTGGTGTCTAGGCATGAACTTAGAAGTCACAGAATGGAAAAGTTGCTCTTCTTTTTTTTTTTTTTTTATGTGGAAAAATACTAGAGCTGTGCATTCAGTCCCATTCTTCCAGTAGATTCTGGCAGTACTCTTAGTTAAAGCTTTACCCTATCCTCGAAGAATATTTCAAGCATATTTAGGATTTATTCAGTAATATCCTATAGATGCACAATACTGCATGTCATCATTCAATAAGAAAACTGGACTTGGAACTATATTTCTGTCTTAAAGAAACTTAGATTATTGGAGCCTAGGAAAATAAATTTTAAAATAAACAAAACAAACAAACAAACAAAAAACCACACACACAAAAAACCTCAAACCCATAACAACTTTGCATGCTGCTGGAAGGTAAGAATTGTAGAGCCATTAACTAAAGAATATTTAAAGATAACATGGAAATTTACTTTAAAAAGGCACAAAGAAAGAATTAGTTAAATAAAGCATGTAGCAATTGAGAATGACTAAGTCCTGAGAAGGAACACTGGGTCTTAAGAAAGAATATTGATAAAGGTGCAAACTAGAGAAGATTTCCAAGATTAAATCTTCAGTCCTTTGAGGAAAACACTGAATCTCCAAGTGAGTTTCAAGGCTGGACTTGACCGAGAGAGAATGGGGAGAACAGAACACTAGAGGAAAGGAGAGCTGTTTGAGCCTGGCAGTTTAAGGAAGGCCCTAAATCATTATGTCAGGAGCAGGAAAAGAAAAATCAATGAAGGAAGAATGCTGGCAAGGTCTTGGGTTTTTAAATCATCAGGAAACAAAGCAAAAATTAAATTAATAATTTATTAATTATAACTATTAAGCCTATATGGGTTTAGGACCATTAAATATCTTTGCTCCTTTGTATAGCACAGTGGATTTAGGGTTGCGGTTTATAGCAGTATAGATTGATAAAAGGCCATAAAAAGGCCATAAAAATTCATTTATATTAATGGTAACATTTGAAAGGGCTTACAGCCTCTGGACTTAGACTTATGTTTGTATTAGGAATCAGCCGCTAAGACGTTAGCAAACATTCCAATGTTTCAGTTTTGGTTGTCTAAACAAACTGGCACATAAATGCTCTGGCTGAAACCTGCAATGGGATTCACAAGATCCTCAGCAGAAGGTACATGTTGATGAAGAACAAACTTCCCATAGAAAAGATTATTCTGGTAGGTGAGAGTATTTGTAAGTTGCAAGACAAATTTAGTAACCCAGATTCATGCCTCCTTATTTAATGTGGCTTGTAAGGTTTTCTAAGCATTATAGCTATGGCTGGTTTATGGAGTTGATTCACTGAGAAGAATCAGAGAAGCAGCAAACTAAAAATTCACAACTACTTATATTTAAGTAAAACACAAAATGTCTTTAACTAAAAACCCCTTTTGCAGGTTCACCTATAGATAAAAATGGTGTTTCTGCAAAATAGCTTCAAAGGTCCTGCTCCACTGCATGTTGCTCCTGCAGTTACAGGAAAGAGAATGATGTTGGTTTGCGTGGTCAGAAACCCCAGGAGCAGAGCAAGGGAGGTGATGGGTGGGCAAGAGCACTCTGCTCTTGGACTCTCCTTTGTTATGCCTCAAAATCTCCTGAATGCACATTCCCACCATTCCAGATTTCCAATACAAAGGGACAGAACTGACTTCAGATCAAGAGAAATAATGCACATCATTAAGAGGAAGAAGAAAAAGAAGGGAATAAAGAGTTGTGTGACTCAGACACTCAGACTAACAGAACTCAAAAGGAGGTTCACTGCAAGCTGCGGGTGTGCAGTTGTACCAATTAAGCTATAGAAGCAATAGTAGTAAAATTTCACACATGCAAACCTACTTTTGTGATGATTAGTACATAGCTCCACTAATCTGAAATGTATCTTGAGCCAAAATCATCCTGGTGAGCATTCCTGTGTACACTCTGTCAGGAAAGATTGTCATATAGGGATTGGTATTTCAGCTTTTGTGCCTCCCTGAAGCTGTTCAATATGTTGAGCTGAACCAAAAATACCCTGATCTGGTTTATAAACACTTTGAACGGAAATAGCTAAAAACCCCCTGGATTTATCCAGCCCAGCATTAAACCTAACCAAGGCTTCTGTGTCAGCATGTTTGCTAGAAACTTCTCAGATAAGTAATAGAAAACAGCAAAGAACTCCAGAGATGCCCGTGACTATGCAGGGTGAGAAGTGGGCCCCCATTCCAACAGCAACCCGTGGTCAAATGGGATTGAGAACGGGCCTTTGACCATCAGAGTTTTTGTTACAGCTCTGTTGTGGCTTACCAATTACGCCTGGGAAGAGTGTACTAATAAGAGAATTGTGTTTCTTACTTCAGGTTCCTCAAGATGAATGGACTGGCTACACTCCACGAGGAAAAGATGACGAGATTCCCTGCCGCCGAATGCGTAGTGGCAGCTACATCAAAGCCATGGGGGACGATGACAGTGGAGACTCAGACACAAGTCCGAAGCCATCTCCAAAGATTGCTGCACGGAGAGAGAGTTATCTCAAGGCCACCCAGCCATCCCTTACCGAGCTCACCACCCTCAAGTAAGTCCATGTTCTACTGTATCACATACAGCTCTTCATTAAGACAAACATCTATGTTTGTTTCCTCTCTTTACATTTTCTACGTTTTCTATGTTTGTTTCTTCTCTTTACTTCTAGCTACCGGTTCAGGAACATATTTGAACAAGTGTGTTCAGGCATGCTTATTTTTGCATGGGTTTTTCTTCTGAACAAGAGTAAATCTGGGAATGTATTTCAATGCTATTCTGAAAAGGGACCCACACTATGGATTTGCGAAATATTTTAACCTGTTACTGTTAAGTGAGCATCCAGTCATGTACAGTAGGTCTGCTCTTCAAATGATTTGCTAAATTACAGCTTTGGCCTGCAAAAGCTTTGCTTAACTGTGTATTTATAAACAAACAAACTGTGAAATTAGTCCTAAGATAGTCTTTGCAACTCCAGAGAGCATCTGACATTCAATTAAAAAGAACAAAGACCATCTGAAAGTAGACAAACCCATGTTTTCCACTCAGAATTGCACTGTATTTTGTGGAGAATCAAAAATTGATTTTTTAAATTGTTTATGAAAGCTTTATTCAAAAAGAATGAGTTTATTTTTTTTAAATATCACTATTTGTTTTTCCTTTATTTGAGTTTTAAAAAGCCACCCAAATTCTCCCGAAAATTGCACAAATGGAAAATTTTGTGTTTTATTTTAGTTGATTCTAAGATGGAAAAGTCCCTTAAAGCAAGAAAATAAACTCTATCCATGAAAGAAGATAGTGTGGATTTTAAATCAACAGTTGTTTCTGTCTGTGTTTTACAAAATTCTTAGCTATAAGAGTGAATCGTAGTTCACTGGACCAAAAATAACCCAATTTTAGTATAACTTGCCTGAGGCTGTAGCTTTAAAATGGGGAGAAAAAAAAAATTAAAAGGATCTCTATCTCTTCTAGTGTCCATGATCAGTGACAAAAGACTACTTCTGCATTTCCCTCACTGATTTCTTCTCCTTCCTTGTCCTCCTCTACCCCAATTTTCCCAGAGACCTTATCTGAGAAACCGATTTTAGAGAAAAGCATTTGATCCTTGTTAAGAATGTCATGCTCTTGAAATCAGTGATGAATAGACCAGCAGAAAAAAGCAAGCTTACTGCAGTTCCCCATAGCAGCCTGCCTGACTTTGTCTCAAGGGAAGCCTGGGATTGCTTCTTCTCTGTCTTTCCATTACTGTCCAAAGGAGAAAGCAATCTCATTTTCTGCAGGGATTTTCCAATCTAGCTGGCCTTTGCTCAAGGGATCCAGTGATTCCTTTCATCATCCAGAAGACTTTACCACATCCTTTCCTGAGCCAAAACTCCTCCTGTGAGATCAGTTATTGCAACCTCTGCAAGGTGAACACGAATGTTATTTACCACCACAAACCCCATCCAGCCAGGCCTCATGCATGGACACACTTTGAGGCACGCAGCTTATTCTTTTTGAGTTTTTAGAAGCATGCTTTCCAGAGTTCCATAACACATGTGAAGCACAATGCATCACAATGAGTGTATTTGCTCTTGGTCATTTCTGTTCTCTGTAGATACAAGATTCACAAAGGAATATAGATTCATGAAAAATCAAAAGTCCTGCATGTCACTGTTCACCCACAGAGGATGTTAGACCAGAGGTGCCAGGCAGCAGAAGCTTTTGGCTTTCAAGTCATTGTAATTCAGCAAAGTGCTTGTGCAAATACTTAATTTCCCATGTTTTTTAATCCCTTCCTATTCGGGAAAGCTTTTAGGAACATGCCTAATTTTAAGCTACACTCCGTGAAAGTCACATAAGTTTAGGAGCTGTGCAGAAGCAGGATGTAAATCATAGGGTAGAAGAAGGAAGGGAAAATGGTAAATGGTAGTAAAACAAAAAAGAGGAGAAAGCATGAAATAACTTTTCTTTTTCAATGACTTTTCAGCATAAACTGGGATGAAACAGAATTATTTCTTTTAATCTATGCTGATATTTTAAAGAAATATCTTTTCCTGGGAAACCTTTCACTTTCAGAGACAATTTGTATAATACCTAATTATGCACTGCTTTCATTCCTTTCTGCTGAACATGATAATTTCTGGGGGTTTTATGAGAAACAGCTGAGTGCTTGCTCTGGGAATTGAAGTCTTCTGTTAAGCTAAGTCTTTGTTTGCAGACTTCTTCATACTTTCTTAATAGTGTGACTTGACCTTCACAATGACATTAGTTTTTCATCCCATGGCTACCCTGATTACTCTGAGAGTTGCGATAGAGTTTTGCAGGTGTGTTGGACAGAGACTTAACTAGGGCCCCTAACTCACTGAATACAGGTCATCAAGCAATTGTGTGATGTGTGGTAACACGTTATTTCCTTGGCTTGCTGTTGACTTGGGTTCAATTTGCACCTGAATAAGAGCTTTGTGGAAATGAGTCAAATTCTGCTCTAAGCAGCAGGCAGCCTTTTACTGTCACTAGTGGACCTTCTAGTTGACCTCTCAGGGTATTATTAACACCCTAAAGCTGAGTGGTATTTCACTCCTTTAATTATGAGGTTTTTTCTGTCCGTGAAGAACAAAGCACGCTGTGAAAGCAGTGTTTCTGCAGCAGTAATTGTCAGGGATCTTCCTGATGCACTTCTTTCTGCTACTCCCTTTCTCAGTTTGCTGTGTGCAGTCTCTAGCTGGCTGCACTTTCATCTCTGGCAGAGCAAACAACTTAAAAACATGTTCCCTTTTGCTTTCACTGTTGTTTTTGAAGGGATTTTTCATCTTTTGGGACTTTTCCTCTCTGACTCCTTTAAGTCTAATATTGGTCTCACAACCCACGCTGTTCCTCCCACCTACCTACCTACCATTGCTCATGAGCCTACTCTTCTAAGAAAGGATTTTCATTATTACCAATGTTTCTTTTTATATAAGGAATAACCTTTGTCATATCTCCTTTACATAATACAAATTTATATTCCTGGTTTTGCCGAGGATTTTTTCCTTGCTATACCGTACAATCTCCCTCCTACAATTTTCCTCCATTGCCATGGTTTCCATGTGGTTACAGCACATGTGTCAAATTCTGTGGTACCATTCTGGATAAAGCACAGCTTGCTGTGATTTTGAAATACACACCTCCGCTGCTGCATTCTCATTATCCTATCAGGAAGTAAGCAGATTTTTTTTTCTCTGTCTTTGCTGGCAGTACGCTCTTGGTGTTTAAGCTTTCACAGTCTAGATAAACAGATTCAGCTGGAAAAAAAAAGGTGGTGTTTTCCTGCCATTCCTGAAAAGTGGGAAAAGTTTATCTTTTACTTGTAAGTAGATTGAAAATGGACTGGTTAGCAAATTTCTAAAGAAGGTGCAGGCAACAGATAACTGACAATTCTGTTAGAGCTGAGCTTGATTCAGGACAAATTCCTTCACTATCTGTATGTACCTTGTTTGTGTTTAGCTTAGTTTCATTGGGAAAAAAGTATGCAATTACATTGCTGTCTGCATGCCAACCTGTCACCTCCAGCCCCCAGTAACTTTTAAATCCGTTGGCCAACTAAAACTAAGTTTGCTAGAGAGACTGAAATCTGAAAGATAAGAAGTTCCAGCAAACTTTATCTAGATGTGTAGCTGGATAAGGCAAAGAGGGATCTGCAGCCATTCTTTTTGTTCTTTTGAAGGACTATGGGCAAAGTAGCTGGTGGGTCAGCACAAGGAATAACATGATGGCAGCATTTTCCCAGCCTAAAAAGAAAAGGAACAGGGAAGGCACTGGAAATCTCTGTTGAGGACAAGAGGTCTAAGAGATGGATCCTGTCACCACAGTTTTTCTACTTTATTTTCCCCTTTTCCTCTTCTCCACTTCAGGCACATTCACTGCTTAAAACACAGATTCAGACTATGCTTCTTAACTCATTATTGCTCCTATTGTGGGGGATTCAGCCACTTGAATCTTTTATTTGGGTTTTTGTTTGTTTGTTTGGAGGAGGATTTTGTAACATATTACAGAACTTAATGGTAACTTATTTGTAGACAAGGATTTTGGGCTAAATAAGTTGCAGAATTTTTCTTTTGAAATCATATTTGATCATAAACTTTTTTCTGAAATTGTACTCTGTGATCACTAGTGAATTGAAAATTTTAATGATCTTGATACTTTGTACATGCATTTGTAGAATTTATGTAGAAAGGACAAAAGGAAGAACAGAAATGAGGGTTTTTTTCTTAGCAAATCTTTATTTTCAAGGTATTTTACTAGGCTTGTGATGTTTTTCCAGTCAGCTGCGATTAGGAGAAACTCAATTATACACACCAGAACCACTTTTTAATCCACACCAAGTTTCACCACTGATGATGAAGAGAGTATGTGAGCATATAAGCATTAGACTTTTCTCCTTTTTTTATCACATGGTAAAGAGTTTTTCTATATAACTTCCATCATAGCTGCATCTATTCCCTATGATTTACTGCATAGATGAGTGATACTTAGAATAAACCATACAATTCCTAACTTTAAAGTTTATCAGAAAATAATATCTCAAAATAGGGGAATGTTATTTGTTTACACCCACACTTATATTTTTATGTGTTAATACAAACAGCATAAGTACTTTCTACTTGTATGTTTATGGGAATCTGGAGATAAAATTGTTTTGAAAAGCAAATCACAATAAATGATCAAGCTCAATTAAGTGGTAGAATCTGTTAGCAAGCTTAGTAGGAGTGACAAAAGCAAGAAGAAAGAGGTAGATCTGATTTATACATCCTGAACTCAAACTTTTACATCACCTCACTGAAAATTGATCAAGTCAGTCCCTGGAGGACAAACCATCGAGCTGGAGTCAACCTATATTGCTAACCAAATCCTGACAGAGTTTCAGCACCAGATGTGCTAGGATGACTTGGAAGAAAAATCAAACCACTCCATTGTTACTTAGTATAAGACATATTTCAAGATAGGAAATCCCCTGGTCCTTGTAAAAGTGATCCTTGGGAAGTGTCTGCACTGAGGGAAATGATAAGGGTTGTATGGATAATTTTAGCCTGAAACAGTGCCCAGGCTGTTCTGTCATTTGAGCAAACTGAAGCTGATGTCCTTAGACTACACTTCACCATACGGCACATCACAAATCCTTAGGTATGGAAACCATCCCAGTCTTGGGAATGAGTGCCTATTTACTTTGAGGCATTTCTATATTACTATAATATACTCCAAAATATCCAGAAAAAAAAAAAAAAGGTGTCATATAAACAAAAACACACTTCTTTTTTCTTTTCTTTTTCTTTTTTTTAATCTTTTTTTTTTAATTGAGGTGGTGTCCTCATTCTGCTAAAGTGATCTGACCCAGATCACAGACAGGGGGAAGGGAGAGGCGGTGCAATACCACATTTCCATTATGGTGAATATTTTTAGACACATGCAGGGAAGCTTGGTAATTTTCTTTCTTGCTGAGTGAATTCCAATTAGGGAACAATGACTTTGTCAATTAGTACAAAAAGAGTAAGTCTGATAAATCTTTTACTAGTGTTTTACAGTATGTTTTCAGTACAGTTGGTGTAATTGTTTCATGTTGCAGTCTCTTTCATTTTTATCAAACCTGTAGCTAGCACAGGAATTTTTCCATGTTACTTGAGGTGTGTTTTGTTTCTTTTCTTGAACAGGGATTTTTTTAAAATTTTGCATTAGAGAGACAGAAGCATCTCTGTGAGCTTCAGACATGCAGCCTAAGGAATAGTATTCTGGAACTATTACTGGCCTAGGTAGTAACTTTCCCAGCTCACACTCACTGATGCATGATATATTGCTTAACTTTTTCTTCATACTATTGCAATCCATTCTCTCTTCTCTCTGAAACTAGGGAGAAGCTTTTGGGCACATTTCTCATTTTGCAGGCTTGTGTGTCAGGTATGATTAAGTTCAGTGAATAATTTATAAGTCAGAAAAAAATGTGAAAGGCAAGACAATGAAAAATATTTTTTTTTGAGGTAGTAGGTGGCCATACTTCTGCAGCCAATGGTTTCCTTATGGCAGCTGGCATCTGTTTTGTGTATATGATATTTAAGGAGGAGAGGATATTGATTTACTGGGGGAACTTGGAGCTTTTAATGAACAGCTGCTAGTGATGGATTTATAAAGCACATTCAGTCAGTTAAGGCTTAGTATCTCTGACAGGCATGAGAGAAATCTTGTGCCCCATGGCTGCTTCCCTTCAAGGTTTTGTGTCCCCCATACACAGAGGTATGGATGCCTTTACAGCACAGAAATGAACCCAAAGGACATCCCTACACTTTATTGCACAGGACATGGGTAGGATGAACACTCCTCCTCCCTACTTCTCTGGTGATCCCCACCAGTTTATCTCACAATGAAACTGGGATTCCCTAGACATTACAGTTTCACTGGTAGCAATCATTGCTTATCACATTGTATAACTTAACTTTCTGTTAGTCCACACCTAGCTACACATGCTGTTATGTCATTATTACCACATTTGCATACATATTATTTCTTGTTTCTCTAAAATGAGAAGTGAAAATTTTGTTGTAATCTGTGACATATGCTATTGTTGTTGTCCCACTTGTACTTTTACCTTTACTTGCTGAAATTTGAGGCAATCATACTGTTACAATAAACTTACATAAGAATATCCATAAAATCATAGAATGGTTAGGGTTAGACAGGACTTTAAAGATCATTAAGTTCCAACCCCACCGCGATGGGCAGGAACACCTTTCACTAGACCAGGTAGGCCAACCTGGCCTTAAACACTTCCAGGAATGTGGCATCTACAACTTCTCTGGACAAGCTGTTCCAGTGCCTCACCACAGGCATAGTTAAGAATTTCTTCCTAATCTAAATTTGCTTTTTTTCAGTTTGAAGCCATTCTCCCTTGACCTATCACTACTACATGCTCTGGTAAAAAGTCCCTCTCCAGCTCTCTTGTAGGCCTCCTTTAGGTACTGAAAGGCTGCAATAAGGCAATAAGGTCACCCCAGAGCCTTCTCTTTTCCAAGCAAAAACATTGACCAAAAAAAACAAAAAAAAAACCAAAACAAAAAAAAAACCTATAGCTTTTCTAGCCAAAATGTGATTTTTTTTGGCAATACTATAGAAAAATTTTGCAAGTCAGTAATCTGTAAAAGAAAAGCAGCAACCTCATTTAGATGATTGTCTTATTTGCAGTCATGAAAATACTTGTCCTGTATCTAGTCATTTGTTTCACTTTTACACAATATTTAGCTTCATATGGAACATAGCTACAGATGAAAATTAGGACTTCCAACATCTTAGCTTCTCTCAATTAAATCCTAGAAACATTAATACGTTTTATAGCAAATGATGTTGATGAATGCAAGGTAGGACTGTTGTCTCTTAAAAAGCAAAGCCTATCACTGTACTTTATGTATCAAATGGGCATTTCTAGGGCTTATGTTAAGAAACACAATTATAATTACTGAAACAAAATGTGTTTTTCAGCCATCTCTTTCAGTGTATAGTCTCTACAGAGCCAACATGCGTGGTTTTGTGCAAAACTGGTCTTCTTTATTTTTAGCCCTACTTCTTCCCACATACTTAAAATGCTGCCTCAGAAACGGAGTCAATAATGTCCAGTGGAGACAGGAAAAAAAATACTGCCTAAGACTGGAAGGGCATATACAAGCTATATGTTATGAGAATTTTCCTAGCAGTAACGATAGTTAAGCGTGGGAGTGGATTGCCAAAAAAAATCACTTCATGGACATTTTCAAGAAAAGGGTAAAAAATGACTGTCAGGACAAATTTAGGTACTGCTGATCCTGCTCTAGGGTGGAAAGAGGGACCAAATGACCTCTTGAAGACTCCTCCAGACCTATCTTTTTTGATTCTCTGTCTGTCTTTCTCAGGCTATTGCATATACCCCCTATCACTGTCATTACTTTCTTAACTTATTTTTTAACTATAAAAATAAAGCTCCCATCAGGACCAAATTATTCCTGAAGGCCTGCTGTTGAACAGTAAATTTAGATATCCCACCCACAGCAGTGCTGCGCAATCCTTTCATGTTCTTTAAATGTTATTTCATTGCTAGTGTTTTGAAATCATGTTCCCACTGCTGCCAGCCATACCATGCTTGACCCTTGGTATGTGATCTCGTACTATCTGGCTTAGTTTGCTAAGGGGAGCTCAGCTGATGTATTGAATCTGCCATGCAGAAAATTCACAGGCGTAAAATGAGATGTGCATTTTCAAAAAGAAAATCAGCCTGGAGTCCTTAATATTCTACATAACAAGACAAGCAAACAGGCAACAATATTTAAGTTAATTATTCATAATTGTTTTCTATTCTGATCAGCTAGAAGTGCAATCTTTTTTCACTGTGAAATGGTGGAGCCCTTTCGTATTAAACATGGAAAAATTTAAAATAGTGTATACTGCTTTAGTTTTAATGAAAAAGTACAAGACAAACAGTGTTTCTGCTGACATGCTTTTGGGATCTTCTGTTAATTTCCATCATGTTAGGGTGAGACAAAGAGATATGAAAATGAAGATTTATTCTGCCCTTACAAGTAAAAGATACTATCTAAGTCATGTGATACCCAGTCATTTGTTTCTTCTATTTTCTTGTGACTGTAATGCTGCTAAAATTCTCTGCTGGCTAGGGTGCAGGGTGAAGAGTGGGAGCATGGGGTATCAAAGAAAGTAAATGGACCCTGTAATAGGTGCAGCATCAAATACCACTCTGCTCCCTGTGACACATGTGAATGAAAGTCCATCTGAAGAGACTTGACTTTTTAAAATCTCCTCTCCTCCTAATGAATTTATAAATCTTTTCAGGAGTGGAGAAACGAAGGGAAATCCTTAAAGGCTTTTTTACATTGCACCTGCTTTCTTACCCATTGTGCACTGTTGCAGAGCTAGGTGTAGCTTAGCTGCTGCAGCTTTCCCTGGGAGCGCAGCGGGGGCTTCTTGGGACAAGGCAGGGATTCTCTGCCCTCCTGCAGTCCATCTCGGACTCCCCGCACCGCTGCTCCAGCTGCCAGCCTGCAACTTCAGTGATGGCAAAGGAGGTGAGAAGGCTCTCCTCATGGCACTGCAAAGGTCTTTATTCCATGCTGCCTCCCCAAAGCCTGAGGCCAGCACACGGGCTGGCCCCCAA
>VZRR01005718.1:175788-302022 GCA_013398015.1 Oreocharis arfaki | reverse complement strand
GCCACAGTGCACCACAAGGGCAGACAACCATCATACAATCACTGTTTGATTTGCTGGTGTTAAAAAAAAATGTTGAAAGCACCTTTGCAGCAGCTACTGAGTACTTGTGAGAGATTCCATCTGCAGCTGAGCTACACAGTAATTTCCTATTCCCCTCCAGAAGGGCTGTGCTACCCGACCAGCCAGCACCCTGGCTGCCCAGCAGCTTTGCCTCCAGCAAGCCCAGTGACTGCAGAAGGCACTAACTGGTTTTGTCATCCCCAAATGCCAGCAGCCACATCCACAGCACCCAAACCCTTCTCTTTCTTCAAGAGATGTTGGGCTGGCAGACATGCTTGAGCTGTGTCTGTGCAGCTCTGCACTGTGACAGTGATGTATCATGCTGAAGGCAATCTCAGGAGATTTCAGAACTAGTATATAAATCTCTCCTGTTTTATATGACAATTGCTATGGCAAATCTGTGCTAAGCCTTCATTACTCTATGCTTGAAAGGAAATCTTGAGTAACTACTTTTGGGAGGTAGTCCTCCTTGGGTTAGTCCTAAAAGTGTTCAGTTATTACTTATTACTTTATCACACCAAAATAGCTATGATGTAGACATTTACTAAAACTCTCTCACAATGATCAGTATTTAGTACTGTCTGCATAAAAAAAATTTGAAGTGGTACTACAATGCCAAATAATATAAGGTTCTTATTTCATTTATTACTTTTCCTGTAAAAACAAGCTGCTACTTTGGTTTTATTGCATTTAAAGAAATAGTTTGGTTCTGAACTTTGCATAAATCTCAAAAATGAGGATAAATACATAATGCAGAAAACTTAGAAACACTATGGGTGAAATGCTGTCAATGACACCAACTGAGTTGTAGAAGTGATAAATTTATATCTATAAAAGATGAAATTTTAAGGGGAGAAAATTTCTGCTTTGAATAGGTCCTTTCTTCCCTATTCTAGTGAGATGTAACCAACACGTCATTAAACCATCTTCGTGAAGTTGCAATCAGAAACGTTAGAAATCTCAGAAGCGCTGGCACTGCCTTGTCAATGAGGTCCAATCTAAATCTCTAGCCAAGGATTTCAGCCTTGTGCAGGATCTATTGGACTCGAGTCAGCCATGTGGCTGTAAGAGCTGTGAGACAACAGGGCTTTGGCAGAGATATGTTGCTCAGACTTGTTTGAGATGCGGGTGAGTCAGGCTGTTCCACTGCAGTTGTTCAGTCATTTGCTGTTGGGTAGGATGTCATTTCTGGCAGAGCGGTAACTCTCTTTCTATTAGTTCCTGTCCTCCACCACTTCCCTGCCCCCTACATAAAGATCATTTGACTTAGGGCACAAATTAATTATTGTTTACCTGTGATTAACAAGTTTTAATTGTGACGGAGTTGATGATGCCTTATTCATAAATAAGATGTTAGACTGACTGTGGCTGGAATGAATGCCAGCACTGCATCACTATTTCTGTTGTTGCTTTTCTTTTCTCTCTCTTTTTATTTAATAAATGATTCCGTAGTATTCTTATAAACCTTAGTACTTAGCTAAGTGCCCTTTCTCCATTAAAAGAGACAAGGTTTGCATGAAGAACAGCACAATCACAGTCACTAGCCCTTCACTCAGTGAATGAATGTCCTCTCGATTATTTCTACATTTCCACCTCCCCATTGCTTATTTTATTTCCTTTTACAATGAATTTCACACTTCGAAATTAATCAGTATGTAGCAGCTTCTTCTGCTTTCATTTGTTATAACCCTGATCCTTACACATCCTCTTGCTAGAATTTCATCAGCGGTCATTTAATTATTAATATTTTTTTTTGTTAGTGTAGTTACTAACATCATTCTTTTGAGTCTTTCACAGTTCTTTCATCCCACAGTTTCTCATCCGGACTAGAGCCAGTCTGTTGCTAGCACTCCTGGATCCTTCTCTTTGCATCCTCTCTCACTGGGGAGGCAAGCAGCTTGTGCTGAAAACGGCTCTGCCTTTCTCCAGTTTTGGTGCTCCATTGCTGCCACCATACACGTGGTGGGTAGCTGCACTCAGTCACGCTTCAAGCTATCTTTGGAGTGATTTTCTCAGCAACTGGGTTTGCTGCCTGCTCCATTTCTCCAGACAGAAGTTGCTGCACTGGCTCAGAACCACAGCCCCACAGCTGAGGTGCCCTTGTTGCTGGCCAGCGATCAGGTGGTCCTTGCGCACTGATCCCTGTGCAAACACACGTGAGCACCGAGGAGCCTTTATCCCATCAGCTCTAATTGTTCCTTCTCCAGAGAAGCTAATCAGATTCGTTATCTCTCTGTGATGACTGCGGTATCCGTCTGAGTGCTTTGCCTCTGGCAGAAGATTGACAAGCCCTCATTTTCTATTGAAATTGCCTGTTATGACTGTATTTCTTCCCCTGTTCTCAGAATCAGTATGTCCATATAATGGTAGTTTTTTATTTAATGTAAGTAGTTCCCTTAAGGGCAACAGCCCAAAGAATAATAAAATAATCCATTTGAAGTTCATACAAACAATGAATCACCTGAATAACTGTCTCTTTAAAAACAGGCCTGTAGTTTGATGCTGATGTTGTAGAGATTCTTCTTCTTTTTAAAATGTTCCCAGATTATGTGTTTTATTTTATGTAAGTCCTTTAAACCAGGTACAAAATAGAGAATAGTAAATAATACACCGATGAAGGTTCTTTATTTTTAAGAACTATTTTAAAAGAAGAGGATAAAATAAAGTTGACATGTAAAGTAAAACTTAAAACTCCGATTTTAGATTTTCTGGAGCTTTATTTGCAAGCCTCTTTTACAACATTTTCAGTCATCAATATTAAAAAAAAAATCTAAACCCGTCTCATAAGTAGAATATTTGTGTTTCTAGAGATGAATAGTAAAATTAGTCTTGTTTAGTAGCCAAATACAAGTAAAAGTTTAATTCTAAGTTGAATTATGCAGTTTGTATTGTGCTATCCTATATTTCGCAGTTACTTACTCAGTGCCTCTATCATGGGCAGCACTGAAGCCAGTCAGTATGGGAAGGTTAGATGTGATCCAGGTTAGATCTGAGATTAATGTAAATCACTTGCCCTTCTCCCAGGGCTAGCTACCTACTTCTCCCCTTACAGGCCTGCAATATCCATTGGGATGGCATCATGCTCCATGGGGAGGTATGCACCATTCATGAAATCAACACCATTGTTTCTCCCCAAGGCACGAGACTTAATAGGAATAAGACACATAAAAATGGTTGTTGAGTGTTTCTCTGATTGTCCTTGGGAATTCTGTGCAATTGGGATATGGTTCTTCTGTGCTGGATTCTGCCGTGGGTTGTTTACAAGTCTCAAGTGTAGCATTTAAAATCTGAGCTATCAAGGTTTTTTTCTCCTCTGGACAAAGTTGTTATGAGGTTTTAAATGTCAGCCTCCTACCCAACACAATGGGATGATAACTTCTGCCATGAATGAATCAAGCTGCTTGTTAAAAAAACATTATCTTGCCACTCTTCTTCCAAGTCTTTTTGAATTCAGACAAATTTAACTGCTTTCTCTTCCATTAAAATGATACACTAAGGTTAATTATAGTTCAGGAGCACGCTAAGGTATGATTTTGCTGCGTGGTGTTCCTCAGGTCGAAAAAGAGCCTGAGCGGTGCACCTGGAACGAGAGCCTGGCTTGAATTGTTCCCCTAGGGAAGGGGCGGATCAGCTGAGCCATTAAAATGAAGGACTGAAATTACAAAACTCTCAGATGTCATGCCCCTTTCTCTGCCAGAGGGGAGCAGAGACAGTGGGACAATGTGGCCCCCGCACCGGCGTGCTGTGCCTCCGTGGCAGGAGGCTGTGCCCTCGGGAGCACAGGCTGAGGACATCCCACTGCTGCTGTTCCCTGCCTGGCCGCTTTCCAGGCACAGCTATCCGTGTGCCTCCAGCTCTGGGCAACAAGGGATAATGGCACTCACCTCCTGTACATCACGTTGTCACGAGGATTGATTCATCACAGTTAGTGCAGCAATTACAGAACCTTCTATAGAGGCTGCAGGTATGGTAACACAGTCAGTGTTAGTCACTGCCTCCTTGCTCTTGACTCCTGTTTTGTGCTCCTGAAAAGAGGCTTGTGGCAGCATTTCCTCGTTCTCACTGAGATGTCTGGGAAGAGCCCCACCATATTGCAAGAGCAGCGAGGCACAGCATGGGGAGAAGAAGTTAAATCATCCTCATGCTTCCCTGCCAGAGGAAGAGCTGCAGAGGCTGGCAAGGCCCCACCAAGGAATAAAAGGGTCAGTTCTTGTAGTTCCTCCTCAGTTGTGCTTGCCTTCTCTCCTGTGCTCTCCCTGTGCCATGTGAAAGCCCAGAGGGGAGCAGGCTACTCCCAGGAGTAACACTAATTATTGTTGCATTTTGCTATGTCTATTGAAATTCATAGGTTCAGTCTTTTCCTAGCTTGACAGACCTCCCATCTCTTACCACCATGCAGCCCACACCCACTGCTAACATAAGTCCTAGATGTGGTTCAGATACTGTCACGGGGTCATGCTGCCCTTCAGCGGATGATACATCTCCTCTTCCCTCCACGACCTGCCCACATACGCTAACACACAGCTTCCCACTCACTTCTCTATAAATTTTCTTTGTATTCGTTACTCTTCACACTATAGCAGAAGGGAATCTTAAAATGTCTTTTTTAATTTCTTTTTTCCATAGGGAAGGCCTTTAGAGCTAGGAAAAGATATTTTAGTACTTTTCGGAGCCTAAGCTGCCATGGTGTGTGCTGCACAGAGAAGCAAGCGCACCACACACTGAAAATCACAGTCTGATTGAGTGGAGGGGGTTCCCACTGTATGCTCTCTGTGCGACTATTCCTGGAAAACCTGTGAATTTTCTGATGAAAAGCCATTTGGAAGTCTGTGGGAAAGATTTGTCTCTGACAGATTGTCTCCTGATTTCTCTTCTTCGGAGAGGGTAGACAGCAGCACCAATGGTTCTACATTGACAGCAGCCTAATTGCCTAATAAGAGCCAGGGACAGTAAAACCCACAAGGGCTAGGGGAGAAGCAGTTTTCTACTTACATCTCAAACTCTTAGTGTACTCAAAACAACATTATCCAAAAGCTTTCCTCAGGCTTTTTATGAAAAAAAAATTCTGCTGAGTTTAATCTTGGCTTTTCCTGTTTAGAAAGACAGAACTGGGCCTGCTAACTTTGCAGAATCTGTCTAAGTTGAGGAAAAAAATGTGACTCAGACTTTTCCAGTGACAGACCTTTAGCAAAACTCTAAGATTTGACCAGCTAAACATCTAGCAATTACCTATCTCCTTAACTACTTGCTTTTCTTCAGATAAAAACAACTTTTTAATTTTACTTAGCATTTTCCTGTTACTGAATGTCTTCTTATCAGTGAATAGTGAATAGCTCTACACACAAAACCCTGCTTCACATATCCAAATTGCTTCCTTCCTGCTATAAATGGATGTTTAGCATAGTAATCTGGAGTGAAAGGCACAAGATTAGTAATGCAGCCACTGAGAGTGTGTTATTGTGTTGGGCTTTGGTTTCTACTTTCAAATAGCTTTATTCCTAAAGAATATGGAAGTTACATTTTTAGCGAGTTGCTGGTTTCTGTACAGAAGGAAAATACCTTTTTCAACCCCAGTACTGACCTGCCCTTTCTAGTCATCAAGAAAAATACTTTGAATCACAAAAGGCACATAAAAAAGCTTTCAGTCCTACAATTTTTGTAATGATATGCTGAATGCTATGAAATTAAATTGCCCCGTGAATCCTAATTAATTGAAAATCAGGTCCACAATTGATCTGGGCTACAAAAATCAGTATATATTCTAAGAAGTGCAGATTCTCTTTTTATATGCTTTCTGTTTCTTGAGCCCTTGAACTTTGTGTTTGTGTGCTTTCTTCACCAACTGTGAAAGCACAATATTTTTTTCCTTTAACTGGAAAGGTTTTGCAAGCCTCTTGAGATGAGCTTTAAGAAAAACATAATGAATTTTGGAAGCATAAGGAGTGGCAGTCGTTGGCAGCACTAAATCATTCCTCCCTCTAGTGGCTGGCTGGCTCCAGTGACAGTAAATGGAGCTCTTCATTAACATCTCGAGGAATTACTCCCTTAGTGTAGCTACTGTGAACTAACTTTTTTCAGGCTAGCATCCTCCAGCTCCCTGCCTGCTGGGTAATCCATGCTGCCTCTGTGTACACATCCATGGCTGTGTTACGTGACCAGATTTTCAGTTTTTCAAGGTCACCTGTACAGTGTTCTCAAGCTTTTCCAATCCCTTCTGTACATTATATGACATGATTCCCAGCAGCAGTCAGGTAAAGAAGGTTGACCCAGTTCTACTGCATTTCTGTGGTCCAACATGGTGAATAATCACAGCTGATATCTGATGTATACTAAATTGAAAAAGTGATTCAGAATTCAATGGGTTGACAAATTGGCCCTTACCTGGCACATCTCAAGAGAAACCGGAGTCCCAGGACACTGAGCAGACCTTCGAAGGTGGCATCCCACCTGCACACAAAGACATACTGGTGTTCAAATATCATCACACAGGTCTCTGCCCTGATGATCCTGACAATAAGAAATTGATTAATATGTTATTGTAATGTTGTTGCTTTCCTAATAAAAGTGACAGAGCAGTAAAAATGCCTGCTGTACGTACAACAGCCATTTACGGAAGATGTCCTCTGAGGAGGAGGGTACTTCCTCATACAACAAAATTAAATTATGCAAGTTCAGGGCAAAATTCCAGCCCTTCTCATAAGAGTTGTGAGGCTTTAGAAAGTAATACAGGTTTCATTCAAATTTGCTTAAAATTGACATTTTAGGCATTAAACTTTTCAATAGGTCACTGAAGTTTTATTAGGCTGGAGATCTTTTCAAGCAGTTCTGTCTTACTGCAGCAAAACCATTGACTTTAGATGATATCATATCTGTGCCGATCACCATCCATTGTCAATAATGGTTTCAATCAGAAAATATTCTTCTTCTAAAGTGTGCTTTGACCATCACTGCAAACATTCTTTACTCTTTATTTACCAAGTATTCTGCTTTTTGTACGATACCAGTCTCTGGGGCTGAAGTTTGCTATTTCAGTTGTTCTGTGACCTTAGCCTCCAGTAATACAATAAAAATTTGGTGCTGCTATTCATTTACATCAAAGAAGCTCAGTTATGTTTGCTGACTTTAGTTCAGCATCACAAAGCCACCTACAGCCACAGAGGTTCTGTAGGGAAGTATTAACACACCTGTTTCCTGAGACTGAGGGTTTATATGACTTCCCTTCCAGGTCACACAGCAAATTTTAGTCAGCACTGAAATCTGAACTCATGAACCATTGTCAATTGCCTGTAGTTTTAAATGTCAGTAGATGGTATTTATCCAGAAAATGTAGAGGGGTTTCTTGGGGTTGATTTCTTTGTTGTGGGTTGTTGGGTTTTTTTTTCTCTTATGGTGTTTTAATCAAAAGCATAGATACCCAAGTATTTTCATCTTCTGAGCAGGACCGGAGGCCATCTTCAGCTCCACCATATATCCTTCACCATAATACACCATGTATATTATGTTCTGAAAAGGAGAGGGGTTGTTTTCTTAGCTCGTTCGCCAAGTGTTTATCTGTTTTGTGACTTACATGGGATAGAGAGCACACTATCAATCAGTCATCTGTAAGGGACTAGCTTTAGCTCCTTCAATGCAAACACAGACATTTGCATCCTTTTTAAAACTTTTTTTGCTTTATTTTTTCATTGGAAAAGAGCAGTGTAACAATTCAGTAAACCTTGTATTTCAATTCCAAGTATGGAAATTAAATTCAAGCAAATATTTGGAAATATATAAGAGTGCCTACTCTTGCAGGTCAAGAAGCCACCTTGTTAAGGCTTTCTTCCTTTAAAAATCCTTCCTTCCTTTCTTCCTTTAAGGCTTTCTTCCTCAACCCCTTTGAAGTTCCACACCTCTGAAGGGCATCCACTCTCTGGAAGTATTTTCTACATTCTCGTTGTCTCCATCTGAATCATTGTAGTTGACACTGACAGTGTGATGAGTGACATGACAACTGGTTGTCTGTTCCTTTACTAACAGACCCAAATAAATGTTTCAGGGTATTTCTGGTTCAGGGGATTAAAAAATACCTATCTTAAAGAATTGCAAAAAAAAGATCCCTTTCAGTCCCAAGCAGGATTTTGTATTATTATGCAGATTTCTTAAGACATTTATTTCTTTAGTTCTCTCATAGCCAAAAATAAAATTAGTTCTACTTTATCAGGATTTATTCTGTACAAGTTTGGCCCAACAAGACCCTATAACACAGAAAGCATATGTTGGGATTTTTGTATAAGGAGGCAAAAAAAATCTAAAAATGTGTGTTGAGCATAATTTCACATTTTTTCAACAAACTTCTGTTTATCAGAGTATTTTCAAAATGGAAATCAACTGCAGACTTCCACCCTGAGATATTTAGTGCTTTGGCCCTGTTTATAGGAGCATTGGCAGCACAACTTGCCCAGACCACTATACATATACCTGAAACAAGTTATCACCTCATGGTGTATCTCAGTACAGTAAACAGGTCCTTTTGTAATTACTGGAAGACAAAATTGGAAAGACTTTGTAATGGAAAGAGAGAATATTAAAATATACATGGATAACTGGGCGTTTGGAATTAGCTGGGCTAGTTTTGAGCAATTTCTTTTGATGTAAAAACATCTGAAGGGAAAATGGTAGCTTCTCCTTTTCCTCTGAGTAATAGCTCTGGTATAGTTACATGGAGAGAAATTTCCCCTGCTCCTGGGGTATTGCTTTTGCTTTATAAGATAAGTGAGAAAAGGGAAAATCCCCCAGAGCAGCAGACTGCTGCCCAGATTATCAGTAAAGAATTTGCCAGAAACCCTACTGCACACCATCATTTTTTTTATACTACTTGTGATCCAGACATTACTTTAAATAAAAACATAGATTAAAAGTTACTATTTCTAGCTTCTTTGGTATGACAGGAGAAATTGCAGGGTTTTATCTTCGTCAGTTTCCCCAAAAATCTTTGCTTTTTTTATCAGGAAGAGACAGCTGCAAGTCATATCTGAGCTCCAAGCTGTACTTATCCAGACACACCTCAAAAAAACGGCTGTAGAGTTATCCAGGAGCTCATTGCTCTGTCTTCTCACATCCCTGCCCCCAACCCTTGTGCCTCAGGAGTAGCTAGATCCTGTTTCAAATCACCATCTTCCAGGTGTTTGCAGAGAAACAAAATGTAGTAAGGGAGAAGTACTTGCCAATGAAAGAAGAAAAGGCAGGCTTCTCTTCAAGCATTTTAAATTGCTTGGTGTTCTTCAAACAAGCCAGCTAAAATAGAGAATACTGAAGTAGCAACTCAGTAAGAGGGCATCTGCGATCTTTCAAAACGACCCCATCAAGAGAGAAGAGGAGAGAGAATCTGTGGTCACCACCAGCACATATTACACTCCAGGTCAACAATTTGAAATGTTATCAAGAAATAATGTATGCCCACAATGGGTGAGATACTCACAGCATTTGTTACGTAGTATGCTTTGCCTTGTGTTGGATCTTGCTGCCTCAAATTTTCGTTTGGACGTAGGACTGTTACTCAGAGAGGTAAGAAGGTGAGCTCAGCTGCTTAACTTAGTTGGGTTTGGGGTTTTTCCCTTCTCCCTGTCAGAGTTACTAGCCTACCCTGCTCATTGCATTAAAATGTGCTTGCTTTTCAGTTTCTCCAGTAGTTTGGCTTGTGCTGCACATCTGTAGAGATGGTGTTGAATCTGCTGCTTTTGCTTTTTTTCTTTTTTTTCCCCCTTTAGTAGGTAACCAAAAGATTTGAAATGGCAGAATACTGAATAGGAAGTGAAAAATTGCTGCATATGTAAAACGCATTTTTTGGAAAATGCAGGTGGCTGCTTATGTATGTGAAGGTTTTGGAGTAATGTTGTTTACTTGCAAAACTAAGATTTTTCCTAATCTCACTGGGAGCTCTTTATGCAGATCTAATCTGGATGTTTGGCAACGTCTTCGTGAGGGAGGTGACTCAAATGCATATACATGACAGGGCTTACAGGCACATGGCCATGCAGCGTGTGGGTGATCATTGCCTGGTTTCAAGTCCAGGAGGACCTGTGGAGTTGAAGACACTGAAAGCTCAAAATGCATTGCAAGTTTTCAGAAAAAGATTGCTCTTTAAATAAATACTGCAGTGATACTCACCGTAGCAAATACTTTCTTAGTATTTAGCTAGAAAGCATTTTTTGTAGATAAATAGTCCCTGATATTGTAACTTGGAGTAGCACAGGAGGGCCTTTCAGTTACGGGAAGTCTGTCCAGAAGATGCCTTTTAGTGAGCTGGAGCTCTATCCTCCCACTCCCTGGAGCAAGCCAGAGCTCCTGCATAAATCGTGGTGCTAAGCAGGCAGAGCTGGTTGTGCTGCCAGCTCAGCACACAGCCAGGTGACATTCCTGAAAAGTAACTGCTTTCCTCTTGTGGTTTGGCAGAGAGCTGTAATTCTTTGGTGTTCCCACTGGCAGAATTAATCAAACTTTCAGTGTATGAATGGAGGAGGCCTGAAAATTTAGCTAAGCATGCGAGGTCCGAGCTTGTGGAGACAGTGATTTTACAAGGACTGCAACAGGGAATATCTTAGAGCAGCCTTCCAGTACCTAAAGGGAGTGTACAAGACAGCTGGAGAGGGACTTTTTACCAGGGCTTGTAGATAGGACAAGGGGGAGTGCTTGAATTACTAAAATTAGAATTTCATCTGAGCAGACTGCAGATTACTTGAGTTTCACTAGCGAGGAGAGGAGGCACTGAAGTAACCAAGAACGGAAAGTGATGTGGAATCAGATAGATGAGCCTGGCCTTGGTGAGAAGAGCTACAGGAGTGGCTTCTGCAGGAAGGAGGGTATGACTTTTGTGCTGGCAAAGTAAAATTTCATCAAAGCAGTGGTGGAGGGCTACATAGGGAAAGCAGCCAGGGATTCCTTCTCACCCCAGCGGGGTCCAAAGGGCTCCAGGCAAGGCTGTGGGTACGGCTGACCTGCTCGGGCCCTCAGGCAGTCTACATTCTCAGTCCCATATATCTGATGCAGGCAAGATCTTTTCTGGCTTGGGTAAATATATTTCTCTGTGCTGAGCAGCACTTGGTTCCTGGGATCATTAGTGCCAACTCAAAAGAGAGTTGTGCTGAAAAAGGCAAGAGCCTCCTGTCATGCATTTGGTCTAGGCTCAGACAGCTTTGCCTCCAGCAAGGACCTCCAAAAACCCCTTTGAACATGTACCCAGCAAGATTGGCAAGAGGGGGACTTTAAGGCCCACAGCTTTCCTCAAAGGGCCTTCAGAGAGAACTATTCTTCTCAAGCTGGCTGTTCTCAACAATGTTATATCTTACCCTGCTTCGTGTGATAAGATAGGGTAGATTTGTCTCCTAGTGTAAACAAGAAATGTCTGGTTTTACACAGAAGCAGCTTACCCTAGCATCACTGGGTTGAGCTGGTTCATCTGGGTTGAACTGTTTCTACCTTTCAGAATCTCTTTTCACTCCGGGGTGGAAGAGAAGAGTGCTCACAACTATTCCCACACACACACCCGCACATGGCAATCAGAACCAGCATATAGACCAGATTTCTGATTAAAGAGAATTGTATAATGTCTGTCTGCATCATCTTCCATCTGCTTTTCTTGCCAACTCAGTTGCATATGTGCCATATTCGTGCTGTGCTCTATTCTTTCACCATGTCTAGAAAGCAAGGAGAAAATACAGTATGTCAAAGACAAGGGAAATTTCCTTAAATACATCAGCCTGTGGGTTTTTTGATTGTACAAAGAACCTGAGACGATCTTTGAGATAAAAGGGAAGATTTGATTTAATGTATATGTGAATTTTTATTCAGAAGTCATTTATGTTTGCTAATATTTTAATAACTAAAGATTGCTCATGAAGTAAATTCATACAGCCTCAATAGCTCCGCATCTCAAAAAGAGAAAAAAAAAAACCAAAGCTTCTGTGTCCTTTGAGAGGAAAGCAGGTTTGTAACAAAATCACAAAGTGGTCCCATGGTTTATTCTGAAGCTGGCAGTAGTCAGACATGGCGGGTTTTAAAAGGGACTGGGCTCTTTAGAAACATTTTCTACCATAAAACATTGATCCAGTTCCTGCTGCCCTCAATCAAACAAACAGAAGCTCTTTGGCAGGACACCATGTGCTCACTCAAAAACTGCACAACAGCTGGAGATAGACATGTTAGAGATGCATGACACCAAATTGTGGGGACTTTTGGATTGCGGGTTTTTTTTCCTTTTTAAGCGCTTTTCTCTATATCCCTATGAGAATCTGAAAAATCAGACAGAGACAAAAACAGCATACTGTGATTTCTGCCTCTTCTCAGCATGGGAAAAGCTCTGTGTCACAGGCATGTCCATGCAGTTTTGTGGTATGTTTTGGCTGGTCCATGCAGTGAGGACAACTTGTGGTCTGGTAGTAGAAGCAAAAGGAAGAAATGCCATTTTTGTGCTGATGACATTGAACTGCTCTTCAGGAGATAAGCTTTTTCTGGACACCTACAAGTTTTAGAATTTTCTTTCTCACACTTGACCCTTTAGCTGAGTCTGGACTTAAAGAGAGGTTTTATAGGGATTTTTGGGGTTTTTTTGCTTCAAGGCAGGAAATCCCCATGAGGACGTTCACTTGCTTATAAACAAGAACACAAAAGGAGGTCTTCAAACCCAGAAAAATCCAGGAGGGGGAAGGCAAATGCTAAAAACTGTTCATGTGCTGCCCTTGTCTGCTTCAGTGATAGGACAGCTCAGTGTTCACTGCACCAAAAAGCAGCAGAACACAGGTGCCAGCATGAACAAATTACCCCAGCCTGGCTGACCCATGTCATTACCAGCATCAGACAGATGCACATCAGTGAATTGTTCTCTACATCTTCCTCTCTGATGTCCTTCAGTGTTCACTTTGTGTCAGGCTGCGCTAGATTATTCTACCTTCTAGCAACACTAAAATGCAAATAAAATTAAGCACAGAAATGTAAGTTGGATGTGCCCACCAGCCACGCCAGAGGTGGGATATTTGGCAGAGGATAATTAATCCCCATGGAACTGAGCTGTGGGTTGCATGCAGCAAAATTGAGAGCTGGGATACTTAACAGTAGTCGTGGTTTTGAGGTTAATTTTTTCTTGGTTTCATGTTGCATGTGGTGTGTTTTTGAGGTCTTCCTCTTTGTTTGAAGTCAAATTTTAGCACACTCCCCTGCTGGCTTACAGAAGCATTCGGGACATGTTTCTGGACTTTCACTTCACTCTGCTTTGTCATTTTCTGTTGGCAGAGCACAGTACCTATCTGGCACAACACTGTACTTTGTGCTATGACTCTTGCTGCCAAAGACAATACAGTCTTAAGACTACTTTTTTTTATATTGTGTCTCACCTAAAAGGGAAAAAAAGCAGCCATTGTCAGGCTTGGTTTTCTCTTTTTTCATTCAGAAATGAAATGTAATAAATGAAAGTGCTTTTTATAAAGAGCACGTATATGACAGAGTGCATTGTGCATTCCTAAATTAAAAGGAAATATTTGAAACTAAAATTGCCTGCTCATGTACATCCCTGTTGTCTATCTTCTCTTTGTCATTTGAAAGACGTTTTCAAGACACAGGAACTCTTCCAGGAATATATTCAAAGTTATTTCACTGTTGATTGCTAGCACTGCCTTTTGAACCCTTTGATACAGAATCACAGAATCATAGAATGTTAAGGGGTTGGAATGGACCTTAAAGATCATCTAGCCCTCTCCCCCACCACCATGGAGAGGGACCTCCCACTAGACTTGGCTGTTCAAGGCCTCATCCAAATTGGTTTTGATTGCCAGCAGGGTTGGGGCATCCACAACCTCCCTGGGAAACCTGTTCCAGTGTCTAACCACCCTCACAGTAAAGAATTTCTTCCTATTATCTAACCTAATTTTTCCTTTTTTCAATTTGTTCCTTTTACTCCTTGTCCTTTCACTAAAATTCCTGATGAGTCGTCCCTCTCTTGCTTCCCTGTAGCCTCCAGAGGAAAGCAACTGAGTCTAGCACCTCTCACAAATGCCTATACCAACTCCTTATTCTGCAAATAATCAAATAAATGAGGCACCAGAATGTGTTTTTATCTGAATTAAATCATGTAAATCGTGTTAATATCGTGTAAATACAAACACATCTGTAACAGCGAGTTAGAAGTATTTCTTAACATGCGTGTTGCAACAGTGGTAGGGTGATTAGATGGGTGTGTTTTAAATATTTTCATTTGTCTATTTGGATGAAAACAAGAGAATAGGCCTCAGTATGTTCAAAATGTACAGAGCTGAAATCTCAGTGCAGTACGCAAAGATTTACTTTATACACCTACATGATCTTCTGGTTCAGATGCTTTGCTAGACCAGGTTTTCTGATTAAATGAACATTCTCTTGCCTCTCAGAGCTTCCCATGGAATTTCTGTAGCATTTTCGCCTCATTGGTGGGGTACCTTGATCTTCTCTGAGGCACAGCGTGGATCAGAGGCACGTGCCTTTCTCTGCCCAGGGGAGTATTTATTTCTCTCCTGGGACTCAGCAGACTCCATTTCCATCCACCTCAGCTCAGGGCTGGCTCCTTCTCTTGTCAGTCCCCTTGGGAAATCCACAACAGCAATAAGCAGAGCACCAGAAACACAGAGCCCTCATCTCCTGCTGGTGCCTCTTGCTGTGGTTTTTGGGAAGCACATCCAGTAGTGCTGTGCCTCCCACTCTGCACAGTATCAGTGTGTTGCTGTTGTGGCTGTGCTCCCGTCCTCTGAGGTGAGGTCTGGGGCAAGGGCAGCAGTGTGGGGAAAAAGCGTGGTGCAGACAATTTGGGGCCCTGCCACTTGTGAGGGCAGCACAGAAACGGTGGGGCGTGCTTAAGGGTCTTGTTTAAGAACCTAAATAATTCGCATCCCACTTCTGCCAATTAATACATCCAATGCAGTGAGTAGAGCCAAAAGATCATTTTGTATTGGCCAAAGATTTGTCCCAAAGTCTCAGTCCCTGGCATGTTGTACTTAGTTGTGGAAATTACAATGGCACAAACAGAGTTTTTGGTAATGCAGGATAAATTAGAGGTGGACTTGAACCCTCAAGGAATTTTCATTTACAGGTTACTGGTAATAGTAACTCCAAGAAAATTAATTATACATTCAGATCTTGCACATCATACATAGTCAGATTTATTCCTAAGTGGAATATTATCAAAATTTCCAATGGCATTTCAGCTGTTCATTAAACTTTACTGTAGAACATAGTGACGATTTATTACACAGCTATAAAACCAGCAGTAATCATTATAAATGCAAGCCTTCAGTGTTTCTTTCTCTATGTTTAAATCCTTTTTATTTTCCTTTTTTCTCCCACCGCCACATCCAGTGAAACAGAGATTGTAGCAATCAGTAAGCAAGGAGCCACCTCCTTCAACAGCAGCCAATTATCTCCTCTGGTTTACAAAACAGATAGGAGGGGTGCACAGAGTAAGATAAGTAGCCACCTGTAAAATACAGTTCTGGATTTGTGTCAAACTGGCCAGTTGCATAGTGAGGAACAAAAACTAAAAGAAGGAAGCTGTGCTGACAACCCACATCTGAAAAGAAAAATTACTTTTTTTTTTACATTTACTTTTACGAGGAATTGCTTTGTTTCAAGCAGACCTGGGAAAATAATATGCAACACTAATGCATACAGAAAATTCACTTCTATACTCTTTGTGGTGGCTTTCCATGACACTTCCATGAGTACCTGATATGATCTTTACTCTGGCTGCCACAGCAAAATCTTTGTGCTATGGATATTTGCATCTTGTTATGTTGGTTCCACTCTTTAAAGGGCACATGCCTCAGCACTTGGAGATTTTTCTCTGGCAATATCTGTGCATTGAAACTTGTGACGTGCTGCAGTCTTCCTGCAAGCTCAGCTCATCAGTGGGCAGCCACAAGCCCCAGGTGACGTATTTGACTAACTGGCAGGTAATCAAGCTTCTTTGAAATTTGCATGTCACATATCATCAGCAAACTGTTCACATCATAATCATAAAACACGTTTTAATCAATCTAGGAAATGCATTTCAGGCGATACTGATCAGTTTGCAGAACTGCAGTGTGGTGAAGTAGCTCACGTGCATCAGAAAAATTACGTCTGTTGAATTATTCATTCTATTTTTTCTAATCCAGTAACAGGAAATTTTTTTTTTCAAGAGTTACATGGTTAGTGTTAGTTACCAAAATGCAGTAAACAAATGTAACCATTAATAACAATTGTCTTTCCACCACTTTTTCTGCCTTTTTTTGAGTTGTTCAGACCACCACTTATTCTGATGTCTAAAAACCTTCAGGTTTTTTCATGTGGAATCAAATGGTCTAAGGAGTCAGAGAGTATGGAAATGGCTGCTGTAATGCACTGTATGCACAGTGAAAATGGCAAGCAAAGGCTTTCTCTTCATCTTGTGACAGGAGTATCGAGTAATTAACATAAGTTTACATATTTTTATTAAGCAGGTAATTAGCTGCCAGAGAATCTGGTATTGTAGATATGGCCTCAATTTTCTTACAATATTGGACCATTCAGAAACAGACCTAGTTTCTGAACTACTTAGGTGAGCAATTACACAATGGAATCATCCTCCCAAAATGCATTGACAATTACCAGAACTGAGCATGCCACTGGGAAATTGCTGATACTAATTACCATCATTAGATACTTGAATACAAAATATCTGCAAATGCTTCAGGAGTTAGGCATAAAATGGATTCTCTTCTTTCAGGTCAGCTGTGCGTGTATTTCTAAAGACTAGGAGACAAAGATTAGGCCTGTAATTAGGTTACAGATTTTTCTTTCATATACCGGTAAACATCTCTGTGAGATTTACATTTCAAAATGGAAAATTTAGTTAATATTTTAATTAGTTTGCTTTGTGATACTTGAAGAATATTGAAAAATTCAAAAGTATATCAAAGATTCACCCTTTTGATACTTTATTCATTGATGAGTTCTTTCAAAAGACATATCCCCCAAATTAATTGTATTTCATACATGTGTATTTCACACGTGTATTTCACACACTTTTTGTGACTCACATCTTTATCGGATGCCTCAGATTGTGAAGACAGCACTTAGCCAGCACATTCAGAGGAGAAAACATCTCCCAGGTTGTTTCTAGCTGGAGGAGGATTGTTTCTAGCTGACTCTTAGCACTTATGGCAGGAATACAGCAGAAGTAAAAATTCCCTGGGGAAAGGGGAGGGGGGGGGAGCTGTTGCTTGGTTTTGATTAATTGTACATCTCACCTGCCACTTGTATCGAAAAACTGGGCAAAGTTATCACTTCAGAAATAGGGCTGTGGCTTTTAAACTTCTAATTTGACATCATTGTGTAAAATGTACATCATTGTGTAAAACTTCCCTAGCATTCATGTTGTTAACTCACAGCTTAAGCCAGGTGTAAAATAAGATTTAAAGCATATCAAACCTTACCAGGTAGCCTATGTTGTTGGAATGATTTCCCAGGTTAAGGCATACTATGAGTGCATTTTTCATGGTTTGTATGATCTGCCTGCACTATTGGCCTGTACACCCTTGAAAGCTCCTTGAGAAATGGTCCCATTCCATGAGTACATACACGAGAACATGTCAGAGTCACATCACCAGCAGCATTTCGAGATGTGGACACTCAGCTGATGAATTTAGGATCATCCAGCTGATCTAACAATCAGCCTCTTCTTTCTTTACTTGCGTCCCCACTGGTTTTGGTGGTTGCTGCATTCATCTCTGTTAGGCCACAGGGCTTTCTCTGCTGCTCATCTCAATGGCTCCTCTTGCTCTTTTAAAATCAACTTGTGAAGTCATTTCAGTATTGTCACTTCAAAAGTCCCGCATAGTGGGGAGGTTGCTGGAGCTGGATGCTGTCATTGTCAGTACAGTGTAGAATTTTTCCATTCTGCTGTCAGTAAAGAAAATGAAAGTGATTTTGCCATTATGCGTAGACATGGATTACAAAAACATGGAAAGAAAATCCTTTCCTTCCTTCTCTCTTCCTTACACCAGATAGAAGGGTGGGGTAATCCAAATAAAGGTACTGACATTGTCTTAATTTTATAAATATACAAGGAATGTGTATATTGTTGTTCAAGTCATGCTGTTCCAGTGAAAAACATCTGGTTATTCTCACTCCTGGTGAGGCCATTTGGATTTGATGAAATACCTTTTTTCTTTCTTTTTCTTTCTTCCCCACCCAAAACTCCCAGGATTTCCAGTGAACACTCGCCAAAGCTTCAGATCCGGAGCCACAGTTACCTGAGGGCAGTGAGCGAAGTCTCCATCAACAGGAGCCTGGACAGCCTGGACCCTGCAGGGCTGCTGACATCCCCCAAGTTCCGCTCCCGCAACGAGAGCTACATGAGAGCCATGAGCACCATCAGCCAGGTGGGTGGTGTGCACCTGGGGCAGCCTGGAGGGCAGGTGTCATGCTGGACACTGCTTGCAATAGGAGAAACTTGATTTTGCTTTAAGTGGTGCTCACCAACACTGTCTTTAAACAGGGTTCTCTTAAGGATCTTGTGCTTAGTACCTCAAATCAAAAAATTTTTGAATGCCTCAAAAAAATGTTCATATTCTGAGTGAGATGCTAAAGGAAAATCAAGCTGTTAATAGTTTGTATTCCACAATTTTATTAGAAATTTTAGTTTCTTTATGCTATTTTATGCATTCTTTACCTTATGTACCTCCAAACTTTTCACCTAAGTAATACAAATGTTTCAGTATATGTTTTAAGTGCAAAGATCTGTCTGCATTCTTGCCCTGAAATCCTGTAAGAGTTCTTCATGCTCCTAAACAAGAAGAAAAATGAAGTCCATTGTGAGAGATTCAGTTTATGCGGTTTAATGTTATAAAATAGCCTGTCCTTGCATTCAGCATGCTTGTACAGTTGAGTTCACAGGAAACAGATCCAAAAGAAGTGCAAAAGTGCCAGCACACCACAGGGCAGAGGGCCAGTAGTTAATCTGCTACACCCTCTAGCTCCTTGGTATAACTTTTGGCTTGTTAGCTTAAGTGGATCATTTGAGTAAATCACTTGGATGAAAGAACTTCCTTACACTAGTCCCAAAGTGCAGCAGGCAGGATTTGTGGTGCCAGATGCTGATCCCTTATGACTGGCATATCAAGTTATTGCAATGTCAAAAAAAGTGTGTGCCATCAGTGACACCAGGACTTCAGCTGTGGCCATAACAAGTACGTGTGCCATTCAATATGGAGCTGTAGTTTTAATTTCTGCACTATTCTATATTTAGACACTTCAGAGTCTTCACCTGTGTATTTTGTAGTGAGGCACTTTGCATGGGGCATGGGGTGATGCTCTAAAAGGAGGGTCTGGCTGTATCTAGGAGAAAACAACACAGAAATTCAGGTCTCGGAGACAACTACATGAAGATTAGGTGAGGTTACTTGTTTAGCTGCACACCTAACACACAAAACTGTCAGCCAAGGAGTGGTTATCATTTGCCAAGGTGAAGAAGTTGGGTTTTTGTTTTAAAAATGCACTAATTCAGAGATTTTTACTTGAGCATTGGATATTCTCTGCCATAGCAAGATTGTTCTTTCTATTGTACAACCTACTACTGTTCCATGCCTTTTTAAATAGTTTTCCTTTGAAAAAAACATGTTTTACTCACTGAGATTTTTTGGTTATGTGTACAGACTCTGAAAAGCATTTTTTTTTGTAACATTAATCCTGGAAGAGAATTTCTAATGGGTTTTTTTTTCTAGCATCCTAACATAGTCTTATCTTCTCCTGCTAACTTGGCCTTTTACATGCTTGAAAACTAACAGAATCCTCAAGGGATGGTTTCCATCTGCATGTTTCCTACAGTGATAATTATTGTGCTTTAATGCCAAGCTCAGGGCTCAATTCTCAGTTTAGAAACATGAACATCCATTACTAATTAAGCCAAGGTAAATGGTTTCCAGACTCTTTAAGACCTGCAGGAAGTTTTCCAGTGTTCTTTAACCAGTATGAGCACAAGTCTTTGTCACCACCTAGTGTCTGCTGAACAAAGAGTCTAAGGGTTCCTTTGCATCTGCTCTCAGCCAGATATGTGGTTCTACAAACATTTTTCCCCAGCAGCAAAGTTGGTTCTCTTATCAGCCTCCCCTTCCCAACTGTTTGTTACCCTCCAGCTTCCCAGCCACTCTGGTTTTTATCACTGTGATTGCTTGTGGGTTGCATTGATAATGTCCTGGGTTTAAGCTGACCCTTTTGGTTTTTTCCTCACCGCACAGTAGAAGTGTGATTTGTGTTTTACATGAAGTGGTCATGATGACCAAACATTCAACCTCTGCTCTGGGCCCAAGGTGACATAAAACAGGCACTGCTTAGAGGGCTCCAGGCCTCCCACCAGTTTGAGCAGGAGCCAAGAGACCAAACTCTGCTGAATCTTTGCCCAACACTTCTCCCCTTTTGTACATTGTTTTTTTTTGCCTCTTGCAATTGGTGCTATGGGATGTCTCATTTACCTTTCTTCATGTGCAAAGGGATCCTCTAACAGATGCTGGCCATTGTGCCACTGCAACTTGAGAGTGTTTGTACGAGGTAGGGTGCAGTATCCCTGTGCGGGATGCACTGACCCTGCCCGCTCTGTGTGCAGGTGAGTGAGATGGAGGTGAACGGCCAGTTCGAATCCGTCTGCGAGTCGGTGTTCAGCGAGCTCGAGTCTCAGGCGGTGGAAGCGCTGGATCTGCCTATGCCAGGCTGCTTCCGCATGCGGAGCCACAGCTATGTCAGAGCCATTGAGAAGGGCTGCTCCCAGGACGACGAGTGCATATCGCTGCGGTCCTCGTCTCCCCCGCGTACAACCACCACGGTGAGGACCATCCAGAGCAGTACTGGTGAGTAACACAAAGGGAAATCCAGATGCGGGGCAGAAAGGGAAGGTACTTCTGTGCGCAGCTCCATCAGATCCAGCTTTTCTCTGCCAGATGCCAAGCCCGTAAGAGATTCTGTAAGCCTGTAAGTCTGTGTTTCACCAGGGAGCTGGACAGACTAATCAGCCTCAAACCACACACAGACAAAGGCTGATGCAGTTGTAGTTCCTTCTGTGGCCAAGCTAATTTATTCTGAGCTGAAAGCACACAGAAGGGAAGTCCAAGGTCGTGTCTCCTCTTGCTACCCTCCCCAAAAGAGCAATCACAATTTGGCAAGGCTGAAGAAGGCAGCTCTGGATTAGCAGCTCTGCTGGCTGGGACCAGCAGAGGAGGGTCCCTCTGCTGAGGTTTTCCACAAAGCTGAAGTGATCTTATAGGTTACTGGATGTGCTTTTTACTGGCTCGAAGAGACTGTTCCAGCTCCCTGGGCCCCATCTAAGATGTGAGAATGAAGAAGGGAAGAAGCAGTCTTCAGGTCAAAACATGCATGTTCACATTTTGCTGTTACATTCTTTCTGCAGTTCTGACTATTCAAGCTGTGCTAGAGAGAGAGGTTTCGGTGCAAATATGAGACTTCAAACCTTCCTTTTAATGTTTGAGGTTGCTTTTCTTTTGGAAATAACCATGATGAATTTCAGATTTTGTCACCAAAATAGTGCTTAAGGGGAAGAAAAACCAAGTAAAACCAAATTCCAAATCTGCCTCTCTCATTCAGGAAAGCAAGAGGCAGGAGCCATTATATATGAGTGCTCTTCCCTGTAGCAGGATGAGAGAGAGCCTCTTTCTTTTGACTTCCGTGCATCCATTCCACTATTTTACACAAGCATCATTTACTATTCATATACTGTTCATATACTAATCATATTTTTGACTAATATTGACTATTCTATGTATTTCACTGTACCTGCTATCTCTTTTGCTGTATTTTTTCATTTCTGTTTTCTGTAAACTTTTGTCTTTTTGTGTGTTATCTCACAGGTGCAGTTGTTTATTCCTTGTAAGTCTTTTTTAAAGCCGCTTGTCAACTGTTTAATGTCATCAAAGAACACTTTCAATCCTTTTACCAAAAATGTTTGGCTAAATTAAAGATTTTTCTAAAACTAGCAAGTTTAAATACTGTTGGACATATATTGGCAGTATATCACAAACATCAAAGTGTTTTTAACAACTGCTGCAGAGCAGTTCTCATCTAAATCACTAAAGAAATATTATTCACATGACAGTTCTGCTATAGAAATAACCTTTGTGAGCACACAGGGTTTGCACCAAACCACAAAGACAGGATTTGCATAAGGTGTGTGCTACTTCATTGTGTATTAGTTTGTGTCAAACATATTCTGAGGCAAAAGCTGAAGGATGGGAGTTTTCAGGGATTTTTCAGTGTTGCATTCATCTTTGTTAGATCAGCTCTTTGGGTTGGTCCCAAAGAGGGTTTTCTGTTCTGTGAGAATGGCTTTGATAACACTTTTCCTTTATAAAAACAACTGTGATCATTAACACAGAAGAGAATAACTATTTTTTCATAATCTTTATGTAAGAGGTTGTTCCTGTCACTTAGGAAAATTATGCCTGTGTCTGGGGATGATGGTATATAAATGGAGAAGGTTGGCCATTTGTGCCAGCCAAAAACACTGGAAATCTGAAAGAGGAAAATCTGTACTGTAAACTATCTCTTGTTTATGGTCCCTTTTTTGTAGTGCAACCACAGAGGCCTGATCTCTCCTCTGGGTAGCTGGCTTTATTTAAAAAATTATATGAACAAAACTGTGATATTGAAAAACATAATCCAGTGAGTATGTCTTGGGTTATTGCTTCTGTAGTCAGGCTGTTAAAAGCAGAGAGGAATGATTTGCAATGCTCTCTTTGGACGTACATAGAAGCATTTAAAGACTGCTGTAGGTACCTATTTTCTGCTGTGGGGATTTTACTGAGTTATCTTTTTCATTTTTTAATTCTTGGGCTCCAAGGGCCCATCCCATCCACTGGTAGCATTTCAGACAACTTGTCTCTTTTACTACCTGACTTACATACCACTATCTGTTTAATGGGGATTAGAATTGAATTAATTCTATTCAAAAGCATCTCTATCGACTATCTTGCTGTTGCCTGTGCCTTGCTCACAGAAGAGAAACGTGAAAGGCAGTGGTGATGGTTTCTATTAATATCTGCTTCAATAAAATGGGAAATGGCAAAACAACTAGGCAGATGCGAAGGAAGGAGAACAGTATCTCAGGTTCATCTCCACTGAAGTGATGTTGCAAATGCTTTTGTGGGAGACATGGGGGCAGTCATGATCCAAAAATGGATTTAACATCCCCAAATGAGAGAACAGTCCTCCTGCCCCTAAAGCATCTCTGCCTGTTCAACCAAGAAAGATTCCTTTCATCAACATTAGCAATTCCCTCTAGGACATGGCTTTTAATTCACTAATACAAAAAGCTGTGATCACACGCTGATATTGAGAATCTCTTTGACTGCTGAAGGTCCAGGAAAATACCAGCTTGATGATGATGGAAAAGACAGGAGGGCCCTCTGTTTCAGATCTGATTCAGAATTGTTCCTCTAGAGCAATGATCCACAGCTTTCCAGGGCATGTGGATAAAAGCAAGAGCTATGGACAAAAATCACACTTACCTCTGCCTGTTGGCCTTTGCCATTGTGGTGGCAGTCGTAGGTTTTCATTTCCTTCTGCCACAGTGTTGGAGGTTTAGTTCCGCAATCAGGAATTGCACCTCTAGCTCATTTCCTGAGCCCAATCTAACCATAAATCTGGTGCTTGTGCACTCTCTATGGCACAGAGCTCACCTAAGGGTGGCTTCCCAGATGGAGGCCTCTGCAGCCTGCACTGACCTTAGCGCTGCTGTGGGAACGCTGAGGGGTGACTGCAGCTGAATGAAACTGAGCCCAAGTGTAAAAACAGAGGTGGAGGCACAAACCTGAAATGCTACACTGTGAGTGGAGAGGCAAATCCTAAGCTCACCAAAGTCTGCCACCAAAGTCCCTCCCGATGGCCAATCTAAACCTTCCCTGGCACAGCTTAGGACTATGTCCTCTCATCCTGCCCCTGGTTGCCCTGGGAGAAGAGGTCAATCCCCGTGTGCGAGTCAGCACATACAGGTAACAATGGCAACCACCAAACCACAGCTGAAGTGCAAAGAGTAGAGTTATTTCGTTACCTCACCAACGTCGCTGGGCAGCAGAGACACACTGGGACATGGACTGTGTTAGACTTAGCTCATCCTGGTGAAGAGACACACAGGGGCACAGGCTCCATTAGGCTCAGTTCATCCTAGCACCCAGTGATGGGGGGACCCACTGCCTGCCCCAGATGTCAAAGGGCTTTGCACACATGCAATTTATCACAAGGCTGTGCCTTTATGATACCTCACTTCCAGCAGGAAGCCCAAGCCCAAGTCTGTGAGCTTGTTGTCTCTACACAGGAATTCTACTTCTCAAAACCAGCAGAGGATGAACAGCACTAGGCATAATAAATGGAGTTTTCCCACACTGACATCCTTAGCATTCCCAGCTGCAAGGTCACTTTGAGCAAAAAACTATTCCCTCCTCACCAAATCTTCCGGTTTTAACCCTTTCCTCCCAAAACCCCACCTGGCTACAAACTCCTTTCATCCTTGTTTTTAAATGAAGGATTTTGAAATGAGGAAGAGAAAATGCAGTGTTGACACTTTATATGGAATTATAAATAAGTTCTATGTCACAGCTTCATCATGCCTTGAAAGCTAGTCAGTCGAAAAGCTCCATTCACCCTCGTATTTGCTCTCTGAGCATCAGTGGTATCCATGGAGGCAGCTGCATCCTGACTGAGGCTGTCCCTGGGAGCAGGGCTGTGCAGGCTGGGAGGGAGAGCAGCTCTGAAGTGCTGACATATGTTATACACCATAGGCTGCACTAAAAATTAACACCCAGGTCATTTGATCTCTTCAGAGGAGTTTAATGAGCTGTGAGTTATTACATAACTTGATCCCAGGTTATTTGCAGATGCAACTATTGTAGCTGAAGCTCTTTGGCCAACAAATACAGTTACTAAATAAGTAGCCTTCGAACAATTTTAAGTCCCGTAAATCATTTCAATGAGCATGAAGAATACAGTAATTAAGAAACAATGAAATGTTAAAGTAGTCCAAAGAACACCTTCTCCCACGTTTATTGTGTCTGTGTTTCTAAACTTTGCAGGTGTAGCTGTGCATGATCCTTTGCTGCAAACAAACCTTATGATATTGTGAGGGCTCAGGCATGAGCACACTTGCCTACAAATATATAATACAGCATAATATACAAATATGTAATGACATCTCTCTGACAGAGGCCAAGTAGCAACATCAGGAAAAACTCTGTGCTAGATTGCAATTCAGTACCTATCCTCTGTAGAGTTAGGTGAAGAGAAATATCAGAGTTATCTGCAGCAATGCCATCTGGTGATTCTCAGTAATATTACACTACTGCTTAAAAGCAAAATAAATAAAAATCCCAAGGAAATCTGCTGTGTAGCCAGCAGGTTAAAAGGACAGAGAGTTACCACAGTATATGCTAATTACAATCTTTCAGCTGAGCAAACTGTTTTCCTTCCATTCATTAGAATGTCTACGCAAGACAAGTCAGGTATTTCATGGAGAATCTCTAAGGGGCTGCCTGGCCAATTAAAAATAAATAAATAAATAAATAGGCATATAAAATGCAAGAAAGTCTAAAAATTAACTTGTGCCAGGCTGAATTCAAAGATAAAATCAAATCCTGTGGATAAGGAAGCTGTAACTGAGTGTATGCCAGATGTGTCCAAGCCTTTTGGATTCTTCAGAGCTGTCCTCTGAGAGACTGCCCTGTTCAAAAGGAAATGAAGAATTAGGATTTCACATGTGATTTCCAGTTGAAGCTAAGGTTGGTTTCTGGACCTGTACCAAAATTAAGATATTTCCACAGAAGGTCTGAAGAAATATAACCATGTTAAGGCCTTCATGCAGATGTTGAACCTTAAAATAAATCTGAAGATTGCAGAAAACTGTTTGACAAAGAATTTACATGGTTCATTTCTTCTCTTTCCTTGAGTAATCCTGAAATGTGTTCTGCCTTTGGATATGCTATCAAATTGCTTAAATCAGCACTTACAAATATTTTCCTTTGCTAATGAGGAGCTGACCTTGGAGGAGAACAGTGTTTCTAGTTTCCGAGGTGTCTGACTGTAGCTAGTATGAGTTTCATCTCATCTATCCCAGTAGTCAGCTTGATGAATATTAAGATCCACATCACACCAAAAAAAAAAATTTTATGAAGCCATTAAGGGTTTTTAATGAGAAATTCAGAAAGGGTGAGAAAAGGACTTTGTTTTGTAGGGCATGACCTAATTATTTTTTTCAACCTCTGAAAACGCTGTTTGAAGGAGTTTACAGTGGTCTCCAAAATTATAAACGTGTTTCAAATACAGGGAATGAAAAACCAGTATTACCCTTTGTTATTCAGTCTTTGCTTCCTGTTCTTATGCTTTATTTGCTTGATACACTTCTAAACATTTGGGCTAAGGCTCATAGTGAGGTAAGAATGTGAGAAAGACCTTAATTATTCAAAACTGCAAGCTTAAAATGTCCTGAAGGAATACGTTGTCTTACTTTGTGAACACCTCCAGAAACACGGAACAATTCTGCTATTTTGTTCAGGCAGCACTTGTTTGGTTGACCTCTCCATTTGTCCAAACAACTTGGGCATCTCCAAGGTTGAAAATGGGTGCATCATACTCCTGCCCCACCAACTCTGTCAATGTCCATGTGTCTCTTGTGCTGGCGAGCACCACACTGGGCACACATTTCAGATATGGCCTCACCAGGACTACTCCTCAAACCTCCAGCTGTGCTTTGGCAAAGCCTGGCATGCAGTCAGCAGTCCTTGGTGCAAGGATACACTGCCGTGTGCTGCTCAGCCTGCTGCTCTGCAGGACCCTGGCAGCCTTTTGTGATGCTGGGAGTAGGATGGCCATCAGACCTGTGAGCTGATAGTCTCAAATGAAATGGAAAAAGTATGATTTTAGAGGAGAAGAACTGTAACAGAAATCCCTATTGTTCCATCCAAAGAACTATTAAGTGCATTTCTTATCAAGTGGAGCACAAATAAAGAGGGTGCAGGGATAAGTTACTAAAAATGTAATGTTTCATTATTTGTTAATCTTGCATTAATTTCTTTACAGATATGAAAAATTTTATGGAAGCCCTTTGTATATATTTGTATGGAATGTGCTTAAATTCATTTTTCCATTAATTTGTTTCTTTTGATTATATTGCACACAAAAAAGTGATAATCATTTCAGGTGTTCAGACTTATACGGTTCTCCCTAAAGGTGTACAGAGCATGTTTGGATTTGAACTCTGCTTTAGTTTCAGACTAGGTGGGTGTGTTATCAAATGCACCACTACTGGAGGTTTTTGTAGGGATGTTCAGGACCCCAGTTTCATGGAGACCCCCGAGTTTGCTAAAACAGTGAGAGTGTCCTGATCCCATGATTGTGTACCCCACTCCTGCGGGTGTGCACGTTCTTGTGGAAGTGCCCTGATGGAGCCTGCAGCCATGCCTGTGTATTACAGCACCTGGCTGAGAAAAAATGCCACTTGATGTACCATAACAAATGTACAGGAAGTCACTACAAGCGAAACAGTGATTTAAAAGTTGTTCTACTGACTGAGCACTGCATGCCTCAAGTCTCATTAGCTGAGAATTAACATTTTTCTAAGCCTATAAATAAGTGTGAAACCTCAGTGATTTTTCCACAATCCAATGGCAAACAGTCTCTCCTGCTCAGTGCTGCAAGGCAAGTTTGCCCTTTGCCAGCAGCTTGGGCTGGCTAACAGGTCTGCCTCAGACAGGGGCAGCAGTTTGGCTCAGGTCTGGTGTCCAAAGAGCAAACTCGTGTGCAGGGCAAGGCTGACGTGATTTCAGCATCTCCAACTCAGCAGCCTTGTGTATCTGTGTTTTTGGGGACAGTGTTACCTGCCTTGAACACAGTGGTGGGAACCAACCTTCTTTTGAGATATGCCTAGAATCACATCACAAGGAAGCAGGTTTCCCACAGCAGCACCAGCTTATAATTGCAAACTAGTGGGTGGAATATGCAGCAGGATATAAAATAAAACCACGGTCCTTTTCCATTTGTAAATTGTGAGAGGGCAATATAACCTTTATCCCAAAATGTTGTTCTCAGGAACTGGTCATTGCTCTAATTCTCAGATCTCTGAGAATTAGAGATACATCATTCCTTAGCTCATGAGCAAATAATAGAATTTTCACTTTATGGAAAAATACAACAAAGACCGGAATCTTTCTTTGTTCCAGCTTATTTCCATTGCAGTGTTTTTGTGATGGCAGTGACAGAAATGAGCTGAATAAGTAGCTGAAGACATGCCCCAATTTATATAATGAGATCACATTTTGAGTAATAATTCCTGCCATTTTCCTAAAATAGACTGATGTGCTTTTAACTACAGTTGTCTTTCGGGAAGCAGGACTTAGGCCTCTTTCCTGAAGAGGCTATGCTTAATTAATACATCCAGTGTGTAAAAATAACTCAGGTTTTTCTTTTTAGTTTGTGCTACAGTCCAATCTCCAGCCATGTGCTGCCATGCACCTTCTCTAAGTTCCACATCATTCCTTTAAGATAAACTTCAATATTTTGGTTTTCCTCAGATATAACACTTGCAAAGCTCTCTTGAGCCATAGGATTTTCCAAGAAGTTACAGATGAGGTACTTGGTGATGATGAGCTTTTTTAAGTGACTGAGTGATTTTTGATTTCAAAAAACTAAGAATTTTTAATAAGTGTGTTTAATGAGAACAGCTCTGCAGGGCCCTTCTTGTAGTACAGCAATTTGTTTGGAGCCATTATATTTCATCATGTCAGTAATTCCTGTTTTGGAGCTTAAATATGATGTATTAGGTACTGAATCCTGTAAATAATTGCACATTTTCATGCTTCCTAAATATGTGTTTATGCGACAGTCTAACATTAATTGGCTCTTTGAAGCTATGGTAGACTATGGGGTGTGTATATTATTAACCACTTTTTGAAAGAAACACTGCTTTGTTTCTTTAATAATATCACAGACAAACCCAAAGGAAATGTGGCAGGAAAGAAAACGGCACATTAAAAAAAATTGCAGAACCTCTGAAGTATACACAGAAATGTGATTTACTCACTACTTTTCTTGCTGTTCCACTAGGTCTCACTGCACAGCTTCTTACAATGCTCAATAACAAACACAAGGCAACTCAGATCCTGGGATCTGGAAAACCACCTAATGCTATTTTGCAAAGAGGGACAGTCTAGCTGCCACCAGAGTCTAATAGTTCCTTTTATCAAAAGCACACTGTAGGCAGACGTTGGTAATCTGTTCTAATGCCACAACCTTTGTCTGGCCTCTCGAGGGGGAAGTGGATGTGTTGGTCTTTGGAAATTGTTTTCCCTTACTGAATTTAGCTTTGGTCAGATGGGAGAGTGCTAAATTGCATTCCACTTAAAATGCAGTAAGCCATCTGAGCAGAACAATTCCTAGCTGCTTTGATCAAGGATTTGAGCTAAGCTATCAGAGGAGGGAAAAAACACAAAAAACCAATAAATAATACCACAGAACCCTCTACTGACAGATCTCTTGCCTGTTCTGTTGAGGAAGATGCCTAATTTTTGTCTCTACACAGTCAAGATGATGGTGTCTTGATAACCATTCTCTTTCCCATAATAATTTTCAAATTAATTCTGTCTTTAGCTAAAGTAAAATGTGGATATGTTTTCCCCCGGGAAGGCTTAGATGGAAGTCAGAATATTGTAATAGGATAGCAAAACAAATGCAGGCAAGCTATTTCTGTTTTGAATTTTTTTTCTCTTAATTTCTTTTAACTTTCTTCTGAACTTCATGAAGAATCATATAAAATTATGTAGATCTGTGGCAGAAAAAATCAGGGTCTACTAGACCAAAATAACCAAGCTATGAATAAAACCCAACTCCTCCATGAGCCTCAATCTGATTGCCTCAGGAAGTCTTGAGAAAATCTGTTGCAACATTCCATTTTGCATGAAGGGTAATCTGCACCCAAGTGACAGAACAGCTTGTCACCTGGTGCCACGGCCTTACTCTGTCTTCGCTCACACAGCCCCCTGGATGCTCATGTGACATTTTACCATTTGCCTCTTTTTTTTTAAAAGGGGGAAGTAAAAGAAGAAGGGTTCCAGAGAGATGGAGGAGGGGCGAAGGAAAGAATTGCATCTGTGTTGGAAGCTCGGATAGTGGGGTTGGCAGGGCTGCATGCTCTGATCTAGGTGAAGTCAGTTACTGTCTTGCTACATAATTCCAAGGAAGCTTGTCTTGCCCTATTTGGGATGTGGCTATGGGGAAGTTAGATCATGTTTGAAGTTAGATTAATGCGCAGCTAAGACCAAAATGCCTGTTGTCCTTTCAGGAAAATAAAAGGAGATAAGTATGGAAAAGGAGTCGTTAGTTAAGATTTCCAATACCAACACCAACATTCAGTCTTCCTAAATCTTCCTCTAAGACTTCACCCACAGCCAAAAAGCTGCATCACGTTCACCCAGATGTATACAGTGTCATTTTGTGCAAATAGGCAGTTGTGTTTAACCTCACATCAGCTACCTGCAGGGTTAATGCTTCAACAGGCACTTCGTGTCTGCAGAGACTCTGCGGCCTGCGGCACATCAACATCTGTTCGGTGTCGCGTACTTCCACAGATTGCACACGGCATTATGAGTAAAAACTCCCTCCCTTAATCTGATTTATATTGCCAGTCATCCCCTTTTCTGGACTTCAAATATGTGCAGCAGTCCTGAGAGCCTTTTTCTATTTCTGTCAGTGCTTACTGAGAAGATTAGTGTGTATCTCCCTTTTGGAGGGCGCTTACTGCTACTTTAGCTGGGAAGGCTCTCACTGAGTGCAAAGGTTGGTCTTATGTCCTGTTAGTTTGGGTGGCATAGTTGAGTAATACTTGTAGGATGAAGGGGTACTGAGCCTGAAAACATGTGGGTGGGCTTTTTTCTTATTTAATAGAATAAAATAGCCCACCCTACAGGTGACATGCACTGCTGGAGAAAATGCATATCCCTTAATAAGTAGCAGTTAAAGCAGTTTTTATTCTTAATGCTTTTTTTTTTTTTCTAATTAAACATACCTCCTTTCATTGAAGGGAAAAAGGTTTGATGGTTAAGTCAAAAAAGGCGAGAAGTGATAAAAGGGGAAGGAGAAGGACAAAGGAAAAAACCAGATTTTGAGTAGCAATGTAGGTGCAGAAGAGTTTCATAAAACAGAAATGTGGCCTGCACTTTAAAAATTATTCATTATGTAGAATCAGTAACACCTGTGTTAATAGCTGATGGTGAAAAACAGATGCATAGAGCTTTTAACTCGAATTTTTCCAGAATACTTTGTCTTCTCTTTATTCCTTCATCATGTGTGAATTGGTGTGTAGACTAGGTGGAGATGGTGTGCTGTCTAGCATGTTTTATTGACACTGTTTGAGTTCCCAGTGTAGCCAGTTTTTGATACTTATTTTAGAACATATTTTCTGGTTGTGATGAGAATCCAGTTTCCCCGCAGTCAGGAGATATAGAGGGATATGAGATGGTCATCAAGTTAATGGTGTCCAAAATCCCTTTATTGCCTTCAAAGGGCTGGCAAAACTAGTGAATGGAAAATAATGAACATGACAGATAAGTAGGCACTGGATAGAAAGCTTGAATAGTTGTGGGAATTTTTGAGACCAGAGCAGCAGTGTTGGAATTTCATCAAATGAAGAGGAATGCTTTCCCCCATCTGTTTTGCAGATACATTTCTTAATATTTTAAGTACAATATTGCAGATCAGAGCAGCCTGTTAAGTTACAAAATGGAGACAGGTCTTTCTTTTCCTGCAGGCTTCGCTCATTGAGGGTCTGGTTGTGTAAGGTGCTGAGTGTCCTTAGCTGCCACCATCGTTGTGGATGCTGAAAAGCTGCTGGCAGAGAAAAATCCACCATTTTGCAAGTATTCTGTTAAGTCCTTGGTTTCAACACACCAAGCAAGATGGTTTTCTAAACACCTTGCAGGTGTGTCCTATTAGGAGTCAAACAGGTGGTGTGGGGTCTGGCCAATCACTTGGAGAGGTGGTTGGACCAGGGACCAATGATCCCTGCCATAGACCAATGCAGGGATTATATAAGGCCTGCCTGTAATTAAATAATAGGGGGTTTGTCATTTCCCTCAACTGGAGCTCTGACCTGGACCTCCAATTTTTTCTGCGTTGCCTGTGCTTCGACTGCAACAACCGTAGAAACAGTTCATGATTTCTGTGTGCCTGGTGTCACAGAAACATCTGCCTCCTCTATTTCACTGCCACTACCTTTACGATCAGAGGAGTCTGGGGCAGGACCATGAATCTGTAGGATTCCAGTTTATGATTTTTTTTTTTAGAAGACACAAGTGTAAGTTTTTCTAGTCCTTTTGCTGTTGAAATCTCAAACTGGGCAACCAGATTCTAGGGAATAATACAGACATGGCTCGCAAAACAATTTCCAGGGAATCTTTTCAGATGGTGGGGGTTTTTTTCCATTTTGCTACTAAAAAAATGAGATCCTGGGAAGTGTCAGTGAGGTAAATATTTACACTTTTCATATCCTGTAGTAGCAGGCAAATTTGTGGCACAATAGAAACTGATTTTTTACCCAATGTCAGGATTGTTTCTGTCACTTCTATACATGGAAGAGACTGAATGGGCAACGGTATCTTTCCTCCTCCACAACTAGCAAGGAGATCATGCTCAGCAGAGTAAGATGGAGTAATATTGGCTGCCTTGCACCTGTTGTCCATAACACCATGTTGAGAATTGACCACTGCCACAATATTTCATGTATGTGTGCTAAACTATGATAAAAAAAGACCACCTATTGCAAACTAGCATGACTTCATTAAAGGGGTTGTTTCTATTTGCACTGCAATCATGTGCACTTCTCCCAGGTCATTTGTTGTCTCCTCCTCAGCACACTGAGTTTGGTACATGCATGTCTTTTGAAGAACTGGCAAAAAATTAACTTTGCCAGCTATTGCTGATGTGGAGAGGGAGCCTCACTGCATCTTCAGACAACTGCCTCTCCAGCAGGTATGGGACTCTTTTAGGGTGGCATCCTGGTCAATGCAGATGCACAAGGAACAAAGCATTTTTTATCCCAAGCCAAAACCTATGTAACTGAAATTGTTGATTACCATCACTAATTTCCAAAAAACTCCAATGTGGTCATCAAACAACGGAAGTGTAGTAATTGGGAACATGTGACATTAATCGCGGGTGCAGGACTAGGCATAACCACCTGGTCTAGGCTTCCTTTTTCTCACTTTCAACATGACATTAACTAATCTGGGGCCTGAGGCATTGTCAGCTTCTGATACTGAAGTGTACTGGCTGCATCAGCATCATCTGGCATCATCTTTTACATCTAATTTTATTCTCCTGAAAAGTCTATTATTATTATTATTGGAGCATGACAATATGCTTCTTAGGAGAGAGAAAAAAGCCCAGGGAAATTGTTAATTCGAGCTGTCAGCAATATCTAGCTCATTCATATTGTTATGAGAAACATTTCACTTGTAAAATAAAACTGGTGCGTGTTTGCTTTTTGATAAAGTATAATGAACAAGTGGGTATCTTTCTACTGGGGCAGTTTGTAGAGATTTTGCAAAATCCAAATTAGCATACATCTTCCTAAAACTGCAGTAAGTTACAAAATGATGGCTTTTCATCAAATAAAGGAAAGTGTTGCATTTCTCAAATTAGATTAAGTGAAAATAAGTTCACATTGCAAAAGTGGTAATGTCATCAAATAATTTTATAGAACAAGGCCTGCTAATGCCTTGTGTGTTGATGATGCACACGTCTTCTGCCAGTCAGCTTTCCACCTATACTTTAGCTGCTTTGGTGATTCTTATCAGTTTGTCTGCTTAAAATGTGCTTTTATAAAAGACTTTTTATTTCATACACTTTGATTCATCTTTACTCTCACTGCAGATTTCCTGTTTATCTCCAGTGAATTAATATTTTAATACATGCTGAACTTGAAGGAAACTGGCATGTCTTCTCCTGGACTTCTATTAACACTGATTTCTCTGGTGCAGTCCCTTGTGACTTCCCACAATAATCAAGACTGAGCTGTTTGCCATGCTTCACAGAAGTGGTTAGTTAATGAAGATTTGTTTGGGGACAGGCTGAAGCTAATGGCATAGCTCATTTCCTCAATAAAAACTGCTGTTTAGCAAACTGTATCTGATGACCTCATGACACTCATGTCAGTCACCATTTTTCCTAGGCCATTTATTCTGATTTTTACAGATAATGGCTCTCCAACCATTCTTTAACACTGCTTTAGAGACAACTAATGATGTGTCCATAATTATTTGAATCTCATAGATTTTTATCTTTCATCTTTTGCTGCCTATGAAAAATGTAGATATCTTTTAGTTTGTCAGCCAGCAACACTGCTTCAGAAGTCAGACTACAGATCCTTCAGACAGTATTCCAGATGCCCATCATTTATATAGCCACATTTTATATCTGCTAAAAATATTATTGAATAATGTTACTGGTCTGCAACATTCCCCACTGTGCACATGCATATTAATCACCCATGGCTGTAACAGTCATTTCCTCTAAATTTTGCCTATATTTTGATTTTTTTGCTTACCCGAGTTGCACCCCTCTGGTTAGCATGAAGAACTCTCTTTCAATTCCCAGGCCAATGTGTTGGAGGACAAACTGGGCAGCTCCAGCAGGAAAGTGTCATTCCTGTCAGGAGAAAGGGCATGAGTTACACACAGGAAGTGGAGAGGAGAGGCAGTATTTCAGCTGTGGCAACTCAGGAGATTTTTCTGGGTTCCTACTACTAAATCAGATTTTCCCTTTTCCCCTTTTTGTGTTTTAATGTAGAATGTTAGTGAGGCCATCTCAGCAGATTGGATATGTGTAGCTTGTAGAAATACAGCAGCTAAGGTCACTCACCCAGTCATGAACTATGAAACCATCATGTTTGCAACTCCTGTAATGAAAGAAATGGGGATAACTAGCACAGGCTGCATTTAAAGAAAGACCATTGTTAATCTGCAAGCATACAATACTAGTGCTTTTTTTCTAGTTCTTTTTAACTGTATATAATTATCTTTCAGACAAGTTGTCCCTTTTCACAGCTTCTTGCTTTTGTTTCCTTTTCCTCTGATTCTGTTTCATGTTGCTAGTTTTAATAATTATGTAACTGTTTCTGATTTTTGGAAAGGAGAAGTGCTGAGATGGATCCCACTTGTATAGCTGGGCTCACAGTCCCTCTGTCACCAAATCCAGCTGCTGGCCCATGGGCCAGCAGTGCCCACCTAGTTGCTATTTCACTGCAGTCAGTAACATGCCTCCCTTCTTGTTAAGGTATATACCCTATTCCTTGTTGTGTTAATGAATCTTCTGTATCTTTTCTGAATTCTTATTTCATCTTATTACTACCATCTCCACTTGCATAAGGCTGCAGTGAGAAAGCTCCAAACCATGTGTTCCTTGCATAAACAGAAGCTTGCAATCAGAGAAGTCCTGTTGTGTTAGTGAAGACACGAGAATTTGAACCACAGCAACTTGACGAGGCAGAGTTCAGGTCAGGCTGGCAATGAACCATTACAAAGATGTTGTCTTACTGGAATAGCGTTTGAGGTGAGGCTGTTCTGCACTGCAGCTTGCCAGGGATGAATGCATGTGTGAAATTCAGTGATTTTACTTCTTAAAATGAAAATTTCTGTTAAACAAAAGTTAGCAGGCTATTCGAGAAGTGCTGGTAAGGCAATCCCAATACCCCTTTCCACTATCTAACCTTTAGGAGGAAAAATTACCAGGTTTATAGAACTTGGTCAGCCGCATCTCCATTTTTCTTAACAGCATCTTCAATTCACATGGACTAGATAGAAAAAGCAGATTGTGCAAGAATGTTTCTTCTGGCCACTTGAGGAATTTAACAGCAGAATAATAACTAATTCCTCATCCTGCATATAATTATGGCTAATTCTGCTGAGAGGATCAATTTTCTCCAGTCTCCATTTTCCCTTTATCTAATCACATTCAGCAGGAAGCTTTGCCAGTAATCTGGCTGGCTCAGTTCCACTTCATGATAGCTCTTTTACAAAAATCTCATCTTGAACAAGTTGTTAAAAATACAGTACAATTACAGTATATTGTGTTCTTTAAACTTACAGATTTTAAAATGTAACATTTATGGCAAAAGTAAGGCCTGTGGTTCATTCAGATGCATGAACTGTGTGACACAGGGTCAAGTTTTTTAATAACTGCATTTGCATGTGTTGATTTATTTGATTTGATGCTTTCAGGGAGCCCTTCTTTTACTAATGAGTCAGAATTGGCCATAAGGATCTGCTCCAGCACGAGATACAAAACTGCTAACTAGGTTTAAACTAAATACAATTCCTTTTACAAGAATTAGGTTGATAATAACGGCAGTCATTTGAATTAAGTGTAGTTCTGATATCTGAAAAATTATGAGCTAATCCATTTTTCTTTCAATGTGTCAAACATGAAATTAGGAGTTGGCTTTCGCATTCAGGAAATCTTAATTGATTAAAGTTAAAATCATAATTAATGAAGTTATTAATTAGTTTGTTAAAGTTGATAAGAGTTTGCAGTTGTGTTCCAAGTGTTGTGTGTTGTTTTTGAGAGTTGAGCAAAGTTTTGAGGTTTATCTTTATTAGAAAACTCCTGTTAAAAGTTAAAGGAATCCTCCAGGCTTAGCTGCTTTCTAAGGAGAAAAACCCCTCACCCCTGGCNAATGTACTCTAACTGAAGTGTTAAAAACTCTTACTGCACACTAAAGGCAAAACTGTTTCCATAGCCAAAATGAATTTTGCCCTGAAATAAATACATCCTAGATCATCCTCTTTGTATATCAGAAGTAAGCCCATTAATCTCATGCCTTTTGACGCTGAGCAGCTGAGGATATCTGTGAAATCACAACAAAACCGTGCAGGTGTGCTTAGTGCTAGTTCCTCCATTGCCTGAGTGCCTGACAGGCTGCCATGTGTGACCGTGCCCTGCTGTAGCTCGCAGCAGCCAAGGCACAGCTCTGAATTTCACAGCTGCAGGCAGTGCTGAGAACTGGCAGTTCCGAGGACTGAAGTTCAGCTGAGTGTGAACTGCAGCACAGCGTGAACTGCGCCAGGGTGCCCTTTGTCTTTCCCTTTTCTGGAAATCACGCAACTGCCTTGATGCCATCATCCCCCTCGTCTCAGAAAATGAAAACTGTTCTCACAATGTTTAGAAAAACAGGAATAGTGGAATGCTTGGAAAGCCACAACGAGCCAGCACTGTTGAAAGTGAAACAGAGGACGTTATCAGCCGCACCTCCTGCTTCCAAGGAGACTGACATCTGATCCCGGAAACAAGGAATGTGAAATCACATTTTTGATGTGGAAGGTTATTAAAATACTTCAACAGGTGCTCTACTTGAAATATGCCTGTTCTAGTGCAGGGGTTTGCAAATGTTTTGTTAACAATGCTTATTTTCTTGAAAGCTGTTATTGTGCCTCAGTTTTGTGAATTTTTAATTTGTCAGCTTTATTCAATCTTGAAAGATTTCTAAATGGATTTTCCTGTTTACATTCCTTGCATCAACAATTTGCATTACTTCCACCCCTAATTTAGCGCACAAATTGGTCCCAGGCAGAAAGTTGCAATATGAATCCGCATTGCCCCAAAGGATACCTGCTTGTGCTTTTGACAAAGGATCATCTCAAACTGGAAATGGATAAATGAGAACTTTCTTGGAGGTAACTGCAAATGTGGGTCATAGCTTTCCAGCAGACCAGTTGATGAAAATGAGATGCGGCTGCTTCCTCCTCTGACCCAATTGTTCTTCATTACCATCAGCAATAAGCCCTTCTAAGCAGTGCTGCAGCTCTCTGGCCTTTCACTTTCACACAGAGAGAGATCATTTTTTGCAAGGCTTGAGAACAGCTGGTTTTACTTATGCATATATGATCATGTTGGAACAAAGGGAATCACTTAAAGCAAATAGCTAATGATTTCTTTCAGAGATCTTCACTTAATGTGTGGATGCCTGTTTCCATTAAAGTCCCGTCTGCAGCAAGCATTGCTTCCTAGTAGAGAGACTAAAGCAGAATGTAAGCACTTGCTGTCTTTCATGGTGACCTTTAAAAGAGAAAGATAATGCATAACATGTTCAACAAGATATTTTTCTCTCCAAAAGTAAAGCTTTCTCACTTGCTGGTGTAAAAATAAAAAACTCTCAAGCAACAGACCATGGTGATGTACTTTGTTTTAAAAAAAAAAAAATTGGAAAACAGATGTTCAACTCCAGGGCCAGGTGTTTGCCTAAGCAAACTCTCTTGGGGACCTGCAAGAGCAAATATCAGGAAGACAAAGTAGTCACCCCACAGGATACCTATAAACTGCTTGTTGACTCTTGAGATTGGCAAGGAGACAGAATGGCATTGTTGTAAGCCTGGGAGTAAAAGTTAGGACGGTAGTGGCGGACAAGGCAAGAAGACGTGTCTGGCAAGCCACAGGAGGAGTGTTAAGCTGGGATCTCTAAAAGGACCCACCAAGATCACAGGGAGATTCAGCTGGGACCAGCTGGGAGAGAGCCTCAAGTCTATTATGCTTTGAGGTAGATCATGTTCATCCTATTCCTTATAGTGACTTTCCCAAAAAGACCCAGAAGAGCTTTAAAACTCAAAAAGATAAAGTTTACTAGACTTTAACTTGCAGTAGTTGGTCTTTAAAACACAGGAAATTCAAAGTGACTCAACAGGACAGGATAGAAATAAGTAAGACTGGAGAATATTTCGATTGAGAAGCTGTGAGTGAAAATTGCTCGGGAAGGCAGACGAAAGCTGCCCTGGGGAACTGGATTCTTCCCTGCATTTGACAGAAAGCTCCTGTGTGGTGTTAAACAAGCAATTTCTTGCAGGTGTCAGAGAGACACAGAATCACAGATTGGGTTGGAAGGGACCTTTAAAGATCAGCTGGTTCCAACCCCCTGCCATGGGCAGGAGCATGTCTGCCTACTTTGAACTCCTTTCATAGGTCTCTGGCAGGAGATGCTTTTTTGGTTGGTTAAGTGCTGAGGTAGAACTGAAGTCACAGGGAGCTCTCCTTTGCATGTAGGAGGTGATCACCTCCTACCCCCAATCTCTACTGAATTAGTAGCTATTTTGTGAAGAAATAGCCAGTTGGGCTAAGTTAAGGTTTATAAGGGCTGTGATTTTTTTTTTTTACATTTTGAGTACAGGTCATATATTGAGATCATTCCCAAGGAAAACTTATGTATTATGTGAAGATAGATGGCTATATTGATTATACAGAAAAATATATAATGTAGACTTCATAACTAATCTGTCCTCTGATTTCTCCCCAACTTCAATTTAGTTTAAATTATGCCTCTCTGTGTGTGGTTTCCTCTGGGATCTCCGGTGTTCGGATTTTTTAACAACTTGTGTTAATAATGAGACTCTAAGTCATTTCCACTGTCATTTGGAGTTTGTTTATAGGCAGAAGATGCAAATACAGCTATGCACCATTGGGAATCCTATAGTACCTGACTAGGTCTCAGAGAGCTCCCCCAGTTTTTCCAGTATCCAGTGTTGGTACAGGTAGAGCACTTTTGTATTGCTCTCTGTACAGTATTTAATGGTCTACAGATTTAACCAATCATGCTAATAAAATCTCAAATATAAAGAAAGCTATTACTTTTCTTTAAATGCAGAGACTGAAAAAGGCTGGAGTAAAGTTGATCCCGTAAGCTGTTTCCATTTCTCCTTTGAGCTGCAAGCCTTACTGCACACAAATTCATTAGAACACAGAGTAAGCAAGGTCAAAAATCAAGTATTTCAGGAAAGGTAGAAGTAGTGATAAGTAATGTTTAAAAGAAAGATTTAAACTTTACTGTTTCAAACATGTTTAGCATTTCAAAGAGCTTCCAGCTTTAGCCTTAATACCCTCCTAAAATGTTTCCTCTTTAAATTTGGCTCTACCCCCAGAAATAATTTCCTTCTTGAAACTGAAAACAGCAGTGACAGCTCTTCTGCATGTTAAGACGTCACTACTTAAAATCTGATATTGTATATCCCTGCAGGCTCAGAAACTGGAGCTTTATATTGCTGCAGAAGGTTGATCTCCAGCTGCCTAATTGTTCTATGCAGCTGCTTCTTTCAAATCCTTTAAGGGCCTGATGTATCAAAGTTGAAATTATCGATTTCTGGCATGAAAAGCTTTCATAAGTCTTATATATGTATGTATATATATATATATTTGGTCTTATGATTTCAAAGTTTGAGCCATAAAGAGTTGAGCATATAGCAACTGTACAAGAAATTCTTTGAAACCTGAAATTCAAATTTTTTTGGTTTTGTTTTTCTTCTAATATGTCTTCATTCGGAAAAGATGGAGCTTCAGAAGACTTGATCCAGTGAAAACTTATACCCTCTGGCATTCACTGAGTGCCTTTTGACAGTATAGTGTAATGCAATACGGTGTCGGCTACAAAATATGTTTCTCACACAGCTGTCCTTTGCATTGAGTTACTTGATTTCAGTAATAATGAAAAATAGCCTGTCCAAAGTAGTGTTTCATAACACACTGTAAACAATATAATTTGATCTCTACAGCATTAGGGTGGTCAATTAAACAGAAAGCCAAGCCACCAGCCACCTGTTAAATCCCTTCACTATCCCTCCATCATCAAGAGAGCTTGCCCTGTGCTCAGGCTCTCCCAGGGTCTTTTGGAGAAGGTGAAAAGCCCAGAAGGTCACCCCAAGGGACTACTGAGAGCAGAAGGAGACAGGGAGGCCTGGGACCCTCACAGAGAGGCTCGGTCCTGTGGCAAGCCCAGCTAGGGCCAACCAGCTGCTGACAACAGTCGGTGCTACTGCATTTAATATCTGCTGAAGTTGGTGAATTTTGACAGATCTGACAACACTAATCATGTGTTTGGTGTTAAAAGCTTGGGATTTGACAGTGATAGACCTGCATATCTTAACTGAAGGTTTTAACGCTACTTTGAAATAGAAAGGAAAACATCCTCATGGATGAGGAAGAGGCCAAGGTCCTTAATGCCTTCTTTGTCTCAATCTTTAACAATAAGATCAGTTGTTCTCCAGGTACCCACCCGCTGAACTGGAAGACAGGGATGAGGAGCAGAGGGAAGACTCCATAATCCAAGGGGAAATGGTCAGTGACCTGCTGCATCACTTAGGCACACGCAGGTCTATGGGGCTGGCTAGGATCACCCAAGGGTACTGAGAGAGCTGGTGGAAGTGCTCACTGAGCCACTTTCCATCTTTTATCAGCAGTCCTGGCTGGTACACGAGCTAACGTATGGTATCATGATGTTGTACTTAGGATGTCCTCTTGGTTCATTTCAAAATTCTTTCACATTTTAATCAGTCAGAACAGAAAGATGTAGCACTATGCAGGTAAGCGTGTCAGCATGCAAAATCTAATAGTTTTAGGGTCACTTTTAAAATTCTGTCATTTTGGTCTTATCCTCTTTTTACATGATGTACAGAGGGGTCCTCAGGTGGCAGAAAGCATTGACATGTCCATAGCAAATAACAACTTTCATACACCCTGCTGCACGTTATCCATGCCGTATTCCTGATTCACTTAATTTCTTCTAAAGCTGGGGTTTTTTTAGAACAGAATTTAAGATGACCTTGAGTTTATTTTTGAAAGAAGAACTTCATCAGTGCCTGTTCCTGCAACCTAAACAAATGAAATTAGACCAAAAATCACATGGGAGTTTAAGCCTTCATATTGATTTAGAAATACCTGGAACATGAGTTGCGTTGGAATTCCTGTGTTTCAGCCATAAATGTAAATGTAGGATTTATTTTGACTGTCTATTCTGAAGGGAAACTTGCCAAACACCACTAAATAACATTGTTTTGAATGATGAACGGGCTCTTGCTGCTGTGAAGTTTTGCTGAGGTTAGGAGTAAAAAAGATAAAGGGACAAAGTTTCCAAAGCATTTCACTCCCATATTTGTCAGTGGAGTGAATCCTAAAAATCCACTGCAGAGAAGAGGTAACAGATGATGTCTGTGACTCGAAAAAGGCAGTGAGATCTTTGCCTGGTACATAGATGTACTCTTTCATAGGGCAATATGGCTAAACAAGTTTATAAGCAACTGATGAACTGGTGTAACTTGTAAGGTTTGTCATTCATCTTGTTCTACTGACTGCCTGGAAAAATAATAAGCCAATTATGCTCGTCGTGTGTTATCTTAAACTCTGGCTGATGGCTTCTGCTGATATTAATTTTAATATTTTAAGGAGATTTTTTCTTCATCTGTGGTTAGTTATACTATTATGCTATTTATGTCCTCCACGAACTCTTCAGGTGGGACTAGTTAATTTTTTTTAATACAGAGAGATAATTAAAAAGAACTTTGTGGTTTCTTTTTTCATGTGTCACGAGCTGTTTTAGAATCCACTTAACTACAAAATTTTACTAGTTACATACTCCTGTTCTTTGTCTATACGATCACTCTTCTGTAAAGTGAAAATCTTAGACTCTGCCCATACACGCAGTAAAAGACAGTTGCACTTGTGATAGTGCTAACTTCCAAAAATTACTCCATAAAGATTTTCAGAATGGACCTCCTTAGTCAGAAATATGTCAGGAAAAAAGTCATATGGTGATTTCTGAAATTTTGCTTCATTGCTACTGAAGAAAAAAACATTCATTTCTTTTCCTCACCAGACTGTTACTATTTCCTGATGTGTTCAGTGTTGTGCATTTATGGCTTCAAATACCCAATTTCGTTACTTTTATGGTATATCTTCATTATTCCATTCCCACTTATAAAACTAATTATGATAGTACTCAACATTGACATTGTATTTTTCATCCTTGCAACAATCCACAAATGGGAATAGTAAGGATTATTGGCCCTGTATCACTGATGAAAAACTGAAATAAAAAGGGAATTGGAGCTTGAGTTTTACACTAGACCTTCTGATTCCAGTCAGAAGGTTAGTGCTGATGATAAACTTCTCAACTGAATACTAAAGTTTTCTTTTCTCATAGTAATAGCATATATCCTATGGTTTTAAATTTGCTTCTATTTTAATTTCTGTTCATTTAACCTCATTTCAATTAAGATTTTTAAAAATTGTTTTAATATATATAGTTACCTCAAGAAATTGTTCTTCAATCAATACTAAAGCAGTGATTTAAGCGTGAACACACAGATTTTAAAAGATCAGAAACTGAACAAACGTACATATTTCAAAATTTAGTAGTTGGGCTTGTCTAATCAATACACTGCTAACAAAGATTGGGGAAGTGGTTACTTAATTAAGATTTGGCAGACTAGAGTTATTTGTCATCACCTAAATGAGGACTGAAGAAAGCAAGGATGCTCCCTCTGATGGCTGGACTTTTGATCCTCCTTAGAGAGAGAAATGGAAGAGGTGAGGTTACTTTTTTTTGTATGCATTGATACATCTGCATGAAAAATTTTGTTCAGCATCTTCCTAGGGATCTTGCTTGTAACCTTGGAGTTATACCTCCCTCTTTTTTTGCTCACCAGATAAAACCTGGTTCCTTTTGTCAGATGTTTGCTGTGAATGCTTAGAATCTAAATCTTTGTGCAAAGAGTCAAGTTACCTAAGTGTTTTATATCCATCTGAAGTTTCTAGATTTCATGTGAGATGGAAAGATTAGCACTTACCATTGATAAGTTAACTTTTTTTCCTAAAAATGGATTAAATCCTTGAGTTTCTTATTTTTTGCAACACAAATGTTTGCACTCATGAGAAAATTCAGCTGACATCGTTTTGGGAAATCAAGGAAATAAATGGTGAAAACAGCTGTAAGGAAATTAATATTTGGCTAGTTTGCTTGGAGTATAGTGAATTTCTCAGTCAGAGCAGAGTTTCTATCTGCTACAACCATTAATTTTGCTGATTTACTGTAAACATTTCAAATGACATAAGAGAGCCTAATTTCCTGCCTTTCTTTTAGAAATAGTACTGCCTGATTCCCACATGCAGCCCACTTCAGCTTGGAGTGTTTATTGATACTATTTATTGTTCTTGTTAAGCCTGGGTGGCATTCTTTGAGCTACCACACGTGCTACCACAGTTCACTGCAAAGAGGGACCTGCAGGTCTGTGAGGCATCCCTAAACATCAGAAGTTCGGAGCTGCTTCTGTTGAGAGATCGTCAAGATCCCTTTCCTCAGACTCTCGAAACTGGGAAGTTTGTGTTCTGGTTTGTGGCTAATGAGGCATAGGTTATAATCAGTGGGAAGGAAGTGCAAAATTATCTGATTTTGTACAAGAATGAGAGTTCCACAGAACTTCAGGAGCAACTTTAAGCCTCTTATAGTGACAAGATCATGTAACAAGCACAGTGAAACACCAACGCGTGATGCCAGAGAGCTGTGCTGTTCAGCTCAGGTCTGTGTGTCCATCATCCCCGGGGCAGCTGCTGTGAGTCAGCAGCTGACCCAGAGCCCAGGACTGATCCCTCACACTGATGGCCCAGGAGAGGGGGTGTAACATGTCTGTGTAGGACAGGTCAACACAGAGGGGTTATGGATGGGTAATTCCCCTGCCCAAGAATGGGGGAAGTGCCTCCCAACACGGGCAAAAAAGTAAAATGCCCCTAGACATCAGGTGTAGAAACAGGATCTGTCCTGCTGACAGAACAGCAGACCCTACTCCCTGTAAAAAGCAAACCAGGAGAAATCTCTGTGCTTGGTCTTTTGGGGAGTGAGTGAGGCAAACCATCTGGGCTTGGACAGACCGATACGAGGTGGTCTGATCGGCAGGTTGTGCTGTTGTATCATTGGAAGCTGTGTCTCAGCACTCCTCCTGGCTTGCTAAAAATTCCTGATGGCAATGTGCACATTTGCCAACAAATAAAAAGATCTTCTAAGACCTTTTAAAAGATCTCTGTTTTTGAGCTCTTATTTGTCATGTCCTGCAATCAATGCAGTTTATGTAATTAAAGATCTTACGTCTGACCTCATGAGACTTCCATTCTAGTCATCACCTTTTGTCATGATTAGATCATTTAAATCAACATGCTGATCTGATTTAAGTAGTTCTGGTCTCAACCTCTACCTCTGATTTAAGGTTGCAGTATCTAAAAATACATAACCTCACAGTAATGAAACTTTGAGTAGCCAGTAGCATGTTTGTAAGGGTCCAGGAGCCAGTGCTAGGGGGCTTGATTATTACTGCTGAGGAGATGAGAATTTTTCTTTTACTAGCTTGTTTTAATAGTCCAGGAGAACATGTTCTTAAATCATTCTAGACAACTAAACTTCATTTTCTGTTTTATAACCCAAATAAAAAATGTCATTTTACTTGTTTCCTGTTAACTCTCCCAAACATCTTGTGCCTCTGCCTTGACCAAACAAACAGTCCGCACACTGTGGTTCTGTTGGGCAACTAGAAACTGTTTACTCATTTTGTTGACCCAGTTCCAGCCAAGCAGTAAATGTGGAATACAAAAAACTCAGACTGTCTTGGTCAAAGTCAGAAGAATCAGGTTTTCTGTAATATTTAGTTGCCAGTGCCCAGAAAAATGGGTGTGAATACTTTCCAAAAGAAAAGCTTTAAAAAGCATATGTGATTTTGAGGATTACCATGTGCAAGAGGATTATTGTTTGAGAGACAAAGGGAATAAGAGATTACAGCACATTAAAAGAGAGTTGGTTTACATCAAAGGTGTCGGATGGTTACACACTTTGTATAATACAAGGCATTGGCCAGGGAGCCAGACAGTTGGGATTTAGATTGAGCTTTCAAGCTCTTTTAGCTTTTCTGATTTCAGCTCTATATAGCAGTGTCTGAAATATGCAAAGATGTTTGCATTCAGAAGTGAATTAAGCAACAATAATCAGCTTACAGATTTCTGTTCTGTGATATGCTGAAGAAAAGAGAAAAAATCCAGACATTTAGGTCAAATAGAAAAAGCCTCTGGGCTGTTTGGAGTGAGCATCCAGTTGAATGATCACAGGAAGAAATTTGTATTAAACAGCCCATCAAAATAACCTTTTGTCTTTGGCAAAATGCATAACTCAAACATTTAGTGTCTTTCATCTTGTCTTGAGATTTGTTTTCATCATCTTATTACAGCTGAAATCTGAAAAAAAAAATATTGTGTACTTAAAAGTTATTGTGCTATATATATTTAAGACTAAAAGTTTAGATTTTCTCATAAATTTTAGATTAAGAAATTTGACAGTCAGCATATTATGGTAATAGATAGACAACATCTAGCCCGAAGGGCAAGAGCTTAATTCTTTTGCATCTCATTTTGCTTCCTCTGCCTGCAGATGTGAGCTTGTAACTTACTTGTAGGTCAGATTCGAGCCTCAAAGCTGTGACAGCTTTCCTGTAAATATGTTTGCAGCTGAATGACAGTTCCGCATTGTCTGTCCCAAGAGCTGAGCACAGCAATTCATTAAGTCTGAACTATCATCCAGCCATTTGACATACCCCTATGTGTATCCCAACCCTCTCGGGACTGGATTGGTAAGTTCCAGCATTCACCGAATAAAGCATCCGGACACATCGCAATAAGCCTACTGTTCATGTAATTAAATAAATGCAGGGAGCATGTAAACGAGTCTTTGGCAGCATGAGCCCTCGGCAGCAGCGGAGTTCGGCATTCCACTTTTCCCGATGCAGTGATGTTCCCCTCAGACCTGAGCGCCACCGGGGCCGGCCCTGTGGGTGCAATGCCCTTTCTGCCCGAAGTGTAGAATGCCATCAGTTGAGGAACGAGTGTTTATCGTTCATACATCATCTGACAGGGTTTCCTTCCTCGGGCAGGATTTCCCAGGGCTGTGGCTGAGGCAGTAACAATAGCAGGCAAACACCAGAGGGAGTTATTGTTCTACTGGAGAAAGGAGTGCCTCAGGACACAGAGTAAATAGTGTGAGGTTTCTGGCCTACGAAAAAAGTTCCGGTGATATGACTCTACAAAATGTAAATGGTGAAACCATTAATTCTAATGATATTGGAAAGAGTCGGTGCTCTTCACCGATTTTCTGTGCTGACTCCAGTGTACTGCTTCTTTGTACCAAGCAGTTGCTCCATAACACCCACTCACCCTCCAGTAAATTTTTTACATCTCTTCACAATACTAGAGCCTTGCAGTTCAGTGTCAAGAGCCAGATGAGCAGGCAATAAAAAAGTAACCTTTTTCACTTGTTTATTAAAGGAGTCTTTTCTCCTGATCCATCCACCAGGCCCATGCTCAGTCAGAGTGCCTGTGTCTTGACTGGTAAAGTCCATGTACCCTCAGAGTCCTTGGTCCTCAGAGCCCTGCATGTGGAAAATGACCAGGCTGCAACCATCTCCCCAGCTGATCTAGTCTTCCATGGAAGGAAATCTGGATGCACAGACAGAAAAGAAGCAAGTGGGTTATGTGCTTAGTGGAAATAGGCTGCCCTTTCAGCAGATATTCCTGCATTTTATGCCTGCTAAGTCTGGCTGCCTCTGCCCGTGAAGTTTCAGCTGGCCACAATCAGGAAGAGTGCATCCCCTGGGCTCTCCATAGAGAGGCTCTTGCAGCTGCTCAGTTTGCAGTACCTGTTTGAAAGAAAACACACAGTCAGCCCCAAGGTGAATCTATGCCAGTATCTTTTAGAAGAACATTTCAATGAATAAACTGACCCAATTCCATTACACTTCACACAATGCTGGGGCAGGTGGAAAGCTTCTCCAATTCACTGCTGACCTTCCAAGACAAAGGACTAAAGTGGAGAGTCACTGTCTGCTTTTTCCGTGCATGTAATGAATGCTTCTGCACTGACTGCTTTTAGTTTTGTTACTGAAACGGTGCTTAACTTTCCACAGCCATTACACTGATTGTCACCTGTGGAATATGAAGCAAAGATCAGCTCACCTGTCTTTTCAGCAGAAGACTTCAAAGTTCTTTTCTGTTCTCAAAAGGGTTTTCTGTAAAAATCACCCTTTCATTGATGAATATCAAAGTAAATCCCATCTGAGCAATGTTAAATTGTATACCCCTGGCTTTCACAATGCTGCCAAGGTGAAGGATTCTGCAACAAAACTATTTTTCCTAACAGTTTTATTGCAGGTGTGTGAGATCTAATGGAGATGAGCCTATTCTCTTCTTAGGTGTGTCAGCTTTACAGAGCTCACCAGCACAAAAAGAGGATCTTGGCATTCTTACAGTGGCGAACATAGAAGACGCTTCATACATCCGGGTGGATGACTTGCATTGTCAAGATCTTTTAAAAGATCTGGGCGTTATTAGAGGTGGGTGTTTCATTGTTGATTAATTAAAACAGAGCCATACATGAATTATCCAGGCAGTAAATCCTTTTCTTCTGATAGGTAAGAGAGAACCCTGAGATAACTGGAATCACACTCTTGCCTCCACTACACCAATCTGAATGTAGAGGAGGAGAACTGTATTTAGGTATTTGATGATGTAAATAGATGAAATTCTCAGAAATGTCTACGCAGACCAGATGTTCAAGCAGGTTTGGTTTTACAACTCTCTTTAAATATCAGTGTCTCAGTGAAGTTAGTTATGACTCCTTACTTACAAAGTAATTCATTGCTCCTCATTTTGAAGGTAAAAATCAGTATAAATTTGATACTTCCTACAATATGGAGAGAAGTAAAAGTTATTATAAAACTAAATTCAGATTAGGAAAATAAAACTCCCTGGGCTGTTCTCATAGTCAGTGTAAACACAGAGGCTCTCTGCACACCTAAAGTTAGACTTTAGGTGTAGCATTGTATCTTCAGAAGTGATATTGTCGTACAGTACCCCTGGTCCTGTTTCAGTTTCTTTCTCCCTCCAACTCTGCTAATACAGCTGTTTTCCAGACCTGTGCTGTGAATATGGATTTAAATTTTTAAAAAAATAATAAAAAAAGAGAGAAAGGGGGGAAAAACCTGTTGAAAAAACTGAAGACAAGCACCATCAAACCTTGTCCTTTATATATGCTCTAAAAGGACCTGAAGTGATCCTTTGTAAGCAGCCCACTCACTGGGGACATTTCCATTACAGACTTTTAAACACGTCCATGTGTCATTTCTGTGTGACTTGCTCACAGCTCCTGAGTAGTGCAAGTGTTTCTTCTGCAACAGCATTGTAGCACTGAAGTGATGGGAAATAACATTTTTTCTACAGCAGTTTTTATGGTGAATCTTGATGTTTGGCCTGGAGAACATTGGCTTGCTGGGGAGTGGGTGGAAGCTGCACAGGAGCTTGTGGCTGTAGCAACTGTCCTCCATTAAGTACAGACATCCAAAACAAACTGTTTTATAGACCTGAAGCCGTATGTTGTCATCATCCAAAACATAAAACCATGGTGAATACCTCTTAAGACCAAAGTGCAACAGCAGACATTGGAGCTGTCTTATTTGTGTAAACCCAAGAGTACTACAAACAGTTAAAATCTGAAATGCCAAGCATGACTTACATTCAAAACCAATCATTGTGATGTTACCCTAAAGCTCAAAAGGCTCCGCCGGGCAGGTTGTAGGGACAGCAGAGGAGGCATTTGTAACATGAAGAGTCATTTCTCACTAGGATCTTTCAGGATCTGGGTCTGTGAACAGAGATCTTCAATGGTAAGAACAAGTAAAAAGAAGATCAGCTTGCCCTTGGGAAAATACATCTTGTAGAGGTCATATAGCTCTCCTTTAATAACACATTTTTAGATACCTGTGCATTTGAATGCCTCCCACCCTATGGAGCCCTTTCCTGAGGACACATAATCTATGATAAAATTTATTTTAGTCACATCAGCACATGCCTCTGTATGTCAGACCACAAACCAGGAAGAGAAGCACTGGATAATAGTCCCAGTGGCATCACAGGTACTGATTTCCAAGAGCAAAACTCTGAGTCAGTCTTACAGACATCTTTTATGTTTTCTTCATCTCTATCTGAATTTGTTACATCAAGGTATTAAGACACTTCATTTGATGTTTGTGTTCTTCTGAAACTGAAGCCCTTCTACCTCATCTGAAATACAATGTCTACATTTCTGCTACAGCATATTTTCCCTATCTCAGCTATGTTCAAAGCCATTTACCAAGGTAAATCCAAAGGATTTACATATTAAAAAACTCCTCACTCCTTTGAGTCCCCTGAACTGTTTATTCTTCTAATTTCAGTAAAGGTTATTTCTTTAGAAAACTTACTGCATGCCTTCAGAACTTGATGGAACTTTATCACTGTTAGCCTGTCATTAAAGTCATCAAAGTGTTTAATCAATGCCTGCCAATGCTGAGGTGTTAGCATCCACTCATTCCCTTTACTGCGACACCTTAGTTTCATTTATGCAGCTGAATTTGCTTCAGAAAAGTTTGATAGGCCTCAGGCCAGGGTTTGCATGAGGTTACTGACTCAAACCATGTTCAGGTTAGTCAGGAGCAGCCCCAGAGGCAGTTCTGTTTTGCCTCTGCTATGTCCAGTCTAATCACTGTTACTTACTTGAACCTGGATCCTTGATGGGTCCTTAGGGAACCCAAACTATGTCTGGGTTCTTTTGATGAATTGGAGAAGCAAAGGTTTAAGTGGTCCATCCCAAATCCTGTCTTACTTACTTTCTGGGATCCTTAGAGAGTATATTTCTCACCCTAGTTCTGGTGTTGGCTACAGAAAAGACAAAATGTAAACAGAACACAGTTTTGTATACAAGTTTAAGGGATCTCTTTAGAGTAATGTGATGGCTCAGTGCAGTAACAATCTCCATTTCCATCAGTCTGTTTTCCTTCGTCCCTAAAATGACACAAAAACACACCCACTCCTGCATGTAGCATGATTCATATGAAAGTCTACCCTTGGCCAAGCCTGAACTTGACAGCTCTTGTGCTTTGCAGAAGATTATTTCAGGAGGCAGAGGAGAGAACAACTGAAGACTGGAGCTGTTTGTATACAAACAGATGTGTATTCCTGGGCTAACATTTCCCTGCCTGACCTCAGGAAGACTAGATGAAACACAGCACTAGCTGCTGGGCCAGTGAGGCTCTTTGAACTGATAACCGTGGCATGTTCTGTGATGTGGTTTGCCTGGAATCATATTTGTTTCTTTTGAAAATACAAAATACCGAAATGACATCAGTTGTAGTGTGCACTGAAAAACCTAGGCTGAGATGGCAGGCTGTTTTAGTCCATAAATGATTGCAGATGTTTGGGTGAGGCTGCACAACACGAGGCTTTTCAAATGTGTACATTTGGGCAAGGAAACTAGAGACATGTATAAACATGAACATATCTGTTATATATTGCAGCCTGTCAGCTGGTCCCATTTCAGATTGGTAGTTATTAAAGATGTTCAAAAAATAAGTGGAAACTATGATAGCTGCAATGCATCTGGTTTAGTGAGTGTTTTCTGTTTCTGACTCTATAGGCTTTCCTCCCTTTGTCTGATGCCAGTTACGTACTAGACACACAGAACTGTCAGCAGGCTGAAGAAGAGGCCTAGGAGGTATACTGCTGGTTTCTATTACCACCAGATTGCAAAAGCATATAGCCTGAGCTGGTTTTCCAGCAGGCTAAGTCATGGCTCTATGTCCCAGGGGTCTGCTTTGCTAAGTAGGATCTAGATGGTACCAATTTAGAAAGCTCTCTAAGTATGTGATGCCCTTTAAGTGAATGAATCATTTGCCAGAGTCAGAGGCATGGAAACAGGATAGAAAGAAGAGCTAGTAGATGAAGCTACTGGCACTAGGTCTTCCTTCTGATCTTCGAATTTGGGCTATTTGGCCCTGAATTCCAGAAGGAGGGTCCAAATGGTTCTTGCTGACATAGCATTGAAAAGGTGAGTGACAATAGCTGTTGGAGGCTATGGACACCTGCTTCACAACCACAACAAAAAACAAGTCACCATGCGCCTTCACCTTCAAAAAGCCAATGGCTGTAGCTCTGTACCCGGACAAAATGATTTTTTTGTGCCACCTCTTTGGGCCAAATTGCAGCTTTTTAATACCTTGCCATGTGATAATTCTAACAAATCCTTCAGCTGACTTGTTCAGCTTAAGCCTCTATGGAGCTGTGGGCAGAGAGCGAGGAGGGCCCTGCTGCGGTGCGTTTCCAGTTGTTCTGCAGCATTATCTCTAGTTATGTGCTAAGCTCCTGTAAACTGACATCTCTGACATCCTGTGTTCATCACTGATGACAAATTAAAAATAAAGCTTCAAGTATTAACACGGCAGAAAAATCTCGTTGTTCAGTTCTCTTAAAAATCAAGCTGTCAACTACTTTTTCAAAGTTGTCCTTTTTAGGAAACTGCAACTTTTGCGATATGCAGTTGGAAGATGGACAACATAATTTCTTTCCTGATCAGTGTTGTTCTTTTCTATTTGACAGACATTTTATTTTAAAGCGTGGATTTGATACAAGTGTGCCAAAAATGCTGAGACTGAATTGCAGACTGCTAGGGAAGAAAATCTGTTGTGTTTATGAAATGTGCAAAACTATTTAGATGTTTTGTTTTTACTCTACGGGTTCAAGAAGCAATGATGCAAATAAATCAGAACAATTTTTTTTCAAATTAAAATAAATTAAAATCTACTAAGGAATTGCAAAGGATATCACACCAGGCTAGTAAGTAATTGCACAAAATTGAGACTCACAAGTGAAAAAAAAAGGGTTTCAGGTTCATAAATTCAAAAAAAGTCTATAAATATTGATTGTGTGTGCTAGAAGGCAAAATTTAGCCAGTGATTTCAAAACTCATTGCTGGTATTCTGTTGTTTGTTCTTTTCTCAATACACCCAATTTAATGAATATGTTTCTGCTTAAAATGTCTTCTCAATGTCTGAAAGCTGGGAGGTGAAAAAAGCACGAAGTCTTTGCAGGTTCTGTCCACACGAACAGCAGCAGACAGGATTGTAGATTTAAACTGGTACTCCGAGTGGCACCAGAGACTAAGGGTTCCATCAAGAGCAGAGTTATTCATAGGAATAACTGAAAAATGGAGGATTGTGATGGATGGCTAGAGGCTGTTTCAAAAAGACAGGCGGGACAAAACTGGAGGAGTCTTGCTCTTTGTTACTGGGCAGTTCTGATGCATAGAAGTCAACCACGGCAACTGTGGCAGCCCTACAGAATGCCTTTGGGTCAAGACAAGAAAAGTTATCTTCAAGGGGGATCTTTCAGTAGGCAACTTCTACTCACCTCCAAACCAAGACAATAAGACCAACAAAGCCTTATTTGGGTCACTTAAGCAAGCTCTGGAAGGTTAACAGAACCCGGTTCATGTGGGTGACTTGATTTGTTGGAAGAGCAGTACAGCAGCTCACATGTTATCCATCAAGTTCCTGGAGAGCCTAAGAGGGTTACTGCCTCATATAAATGTAAGAGATGCGCCAAGCAGGAACGAGGCACTGCTACACTCACAAACCAAGAAAATCTGCTTTGATATATCATGGTCTGTGATAGCCTTGGCTATCACAGTATTGTTGGGTTTGGGATTTGGCTGGGCATGCTGACGATTAGTACTAAACCAAAGGGTTTTGACTTCAGAAAAGCAAACTTCAGCTCACTCAAAGCTCATGTGGCAGGCGGGTCAGGGGAAAGGGAGGGAGGTAGTGTCCTCTGGAACTTTATGTGGAGTAAAAACATGTGAACAGGCTGGAAAGCATCCAGAGAGGGGAAACTAGGATGATCAAAGGATTTGAAAGTCTGCCATAGGAGGAAAGATCTGGGTTGGCTTGGCCTTGAGAAAAGAAGGCTTAGGGGAGACCTAATCTTGCAGGGGACACTGCTTGAGAGAATCTGCCGCTGCCACGCAACACAGCAACCTGATAGCAAGATGGAAGCGTTATTGAGACAACAGAAGTGCTTGCTTGCATTAACTTTATTGCACCATCCAAACTCCTGAGTCACTACTTCCAGTGTCTTGCCAGGTTGTACTCTCAGTAGTGATGGTTAGCATGAAAAGGAAGGGGAAACAACAGTGAAAAGCTGTTGTCCTGCAAAAGAAGGTAAAGTGAATTTTTGGTTATGTCATGCAAAAACAAACGATTCTGCTTCATAGACCATAGCATGTTTCTGTGCTTCAAGTGATGAGACTTTCACATTTTGGCTGGTTCTGGGGTAAGATGTAAGCCTGGGTCATGTCCAAGCGGAATTTACCTGCAGTGATGGCAATGGCATGTTGCTCCAGCAAGGACTAAAGACGTGATGGTGCTGGAGGAAATTCTCTGCACTCTGGTTGTTTTGGTCTGAGAGCTGAGGAGTACTGCTGCCTTCATGTTCCCCTTTCTCAGGCAGCACCACAAATCAAGCAGGCTGGTCTCCACATCACTCTAAACTAAACCTTGTTGGGAATTATTCTGGAACAGCTCATTCTTTAGTAAATGCCATCTTGATGACATTTGAGGTGTTGGTCTGGAGGCTATATTAGGTTTGGAATCTGTATTTCTATTTCAATCTCCCAGCCACAAGAGGTAATAGCACTTAAACATTGGGAGGAGGGCTTGCCTGGCCAAGGTGCTGTGCAGACGTGGTAGCTCCTCTGTAGAACCAATAGGTTTGCTTAATCCCCCAGTATGCCAGAAGGGGTTTTATGAGGCTTTGCAAGATGTAATCCAGAGGACCTCATGGTTTTTTTTTTCTCCTTTTTGTTCTGCCTTGGACAAGAAGATAATTTCAGATTGAGGCATCTGCAGCATATGTTTTCTGCAGAGCTGGTGGTAATAGAAACGTTTCAGTGAGGTCCCTGTATGAATTACGTCACTTGTTTTTTGAGTCGGCAATCAGAGAGGAACTAGCAAGGAAGCCTGCTGTCAGTGCTGGAGAAAGGATGTAGGTCCTGGCGGCAAGCCCAGGCCTGCTCAGCAGATCAAAGGCTCTTCCCTTGGCTCCCATAGCAGCCGGAAAAGCAGCTGCCCAGTACCCTTTCAGCATCCTTCGTTCCTTTCTCCTCTGCCAGCAAATAACTTCTTTTTGCTCCCCACCTCAGCAATAGTCCCTTTTTTTTTCCCCTCGGTATCCTGCCAAGCAAGGTCCTTTTATGGAAAGTGCTTGTGTTTACTACCTGCAGATCCCAGGGCCAGCCAGGCGATTGGAATACTCTGGTTCTTGCATGCTCCTCCCTTCTCCCAGATATGCTTCCAGCTGTGACTTTAAGCTGGAAGATGAGGCAAAGCTGAAAGGAACAAGCCATGGTTATAAACCACATGCCATTTTCCAATCCAGCCTGATGGAAGATTTGAATTTGGAAAAGTACTTTTTGTGCCAAAATAGCGTAACAGCCATGCTTTGAAACTCTTCCCACTCACCTCCCAGAAAAATAAATACTGTGGCTTTTTTGTGGGCTTCTTCGTGGTGGTTTTTCCTTTTTAAATACACGGCTGCCTTCCTCCAAAGCTATTGCTTGTCAGTGCTGCTCCTCTCTGTCCCTGTTAGCTGGTTCCTGACGGGAGGTTTGTCTGCCCTGAAAGGAGAGTCGAGCAGACAAGTCAGAGAACTGCAGACTCTGCAAGAAGAATACTGTGTCTGCTATTGCACTGCCGTTTCTGCTTCAGTTACACTATGGGCTGGTTGACGGCAGCCTTTAAAAACAGCAGCACTGAGCTTCAAAGGCTATGCAGCCCTTACATACCAAATTACTGCTAAATAGGGGGTGAAAGTCTGACCCTTGAGTGCCCCACTGGCAGTGTCTGCATCACCAGCACCTTTTCTCCTCCCCGGTTTTGAGAGTTGATCAGCCCAGTAGTGGTAGGTGGATAAGCTGTCCTGCAAGTGTCTGCTAAAGGTCTTGAAAATATTTTTGTAGTTGCTTTTGTAAGCACTGCGAGGCACTCCAGCCTGCAGTCACAGCTGCACTGTGGATACGAGGTTTTCCTTGCTCAGTAAGCAGTCCCCAAGCTTGGGTTTGCTGATTAATTATCTGCCATCATCAAGATTAGTATGGGAGCAATGTTTTAAAAGATCTTTGTCCCCAGTGTGAGTTTCTAATGGCTATTAAAACTGTGAGTGTTTGGGAGCTTCTCTGGGGAGGTCTTCTCCCTATGTTCACACACTGCTAATAACACCTTCGTATGGGTTTGCCTACTACAAATTGCCAGTAATTAATAATATTCTATATACTAGCATCAGGAACAGTTAAAGCATGTGACTGCAGGCTGGCCCAGTGCCTAGCCCAGCTGCTTGGTAGACGAGTTTTTTCTTTGCCTCAGTTTCTCCTTCAGTAAAATCAAGAGAATATGAGACTTAGTAATGTTTGTCAAATGTTTAATGTTTATGCATGGGTGGTGGAAACCATTGGAAAGGACAGGTGCAGAAGCATACCAGGTTATTTTTCATTGCTTTGCTAATTATACCTGATGCTTTTATAACTGAATCTAATTTTCTAACTCATCTTTTGCATAAATATGCCATTAGACAGTAGTGGCACTGTTGGGGGAGTTGGAATAAGTGGAGAGAGTGAACGGCAGGATCATTATCACCAGAAATACATATCATTGTTTATTATCATACCTCTAATGAGGCACACATATTCCTGTAAATTTTTTTCTCGTTGTCCTTAATTGTTCTTCTACATGTGTCTCCTACCACCGTTTCTTTATAGTGAGTATTGCAAAACTCCTCATGGGTCCAGTGAGCACCAGTATCACAGAAAAGCAGGGGAGCCCCTTGAATATGTGCAGACTTTTCTGTCCATCTCCATTTTCTGTCTTCTCTGCCTTTATTGGCATCTTCCCACTTGCCTCCTCTATCCTCCCTGTGAGTCTGGTTTTGTCTTTACTACACCTGAAACAAATAATTTTCATGAAACAAATATAAAGAAGGCGGGCAAAACACTCCCTTGTGTTTTGTTTAGTAGTAAAACATGCAGCATTATGAAATATCAAAACCCCAATGACTCTGTAGGAAAATTTAGGTAGCAAGCAAAACAAATGGTTACCCAGAGTAACCACATGGATGCACCAGGCAGGATTCAGTTCAAGACCATGATATGTCTTTATCCCAGGAGAGATATGAGATAGTCATAGGCCCTGGACTTCAACAGTTTTTAGAATTCTGGAAAATTAATCATTACAGTAAGTTTTTAAAGGATTTCAAGTAGTGGGTGAAGAAAGTAATTTGTCTTGAGAGACCAGCTCAGCGCTTTCTTGATCTTTCTACTGTCCCGGTAAATCATTTATCAAGGCAAACTTTCAGAAAACTCCTACACAAACTATGCTCAGCAGAGTCTCCCAAAAGTAATATTACTCTGCTTTTATGCTTTCCAGACCTAAAAAAGAGATAGGCTGTAATACCAGGGTGGTACAGGCCCTGCTTGATACTGTGGAGGCTTCCCTTTTCTGAAATATTTAGTGAGTTGTTCAGGACTATGAGGATGTTCATTTCTCATTTAACTTTACTTTTATGTGTTTTGTTTCTGTGATACCAGATACAAAAATCAAAGTAATACCACAGTGTGAGATCTCTTCTCTTTTGAATTAGTAAAATGGAATATAAGCTTTATTTTTTTCCCCCCTTAATTTTTCAGGTTGATTTTGCTAGTTTAGAGCAGAGGTTTGGGAGGTTCAGATTTTAAAATATTAAGAGAAAGGAAAAAAAAAGAGAGAAAAGGAGGAATTTCTCCCTGCATATCAGAGGCCCCCAGACAATCTGAGATCACCATACACGACTTCTGGAAGGATACATTTTAACTTGTGTTCATCAGTAATGAGGTTTTCCCTGGTCTAAAATACCCCAGACTATTCACTGTCATTTTTATGCAGCATCAACTCCATATCTGGAAGTATGATGCACACCAAACAATAATGAGGTGTTAAAAAGGAATTTCTCTCTACTTGTATTTTGAGTTTCAAACAGTTCAGCTGCAATCAATTTATTACAGGAATATTAATTTAATTCAAGGACCAGAGCTTTGAGAGCTTTTTAATAAAATGTAAGGATTGGCAATACAAATGGGATTCTAAGGAATAATGGCTAATTTCTATTATTGCTTTCTACACGGCCATGGCTGTTCTCCCATCATATATGTTAGCACATGGTGAAAGGGAATAGTACAAGAGGCACAAGGAATAACTTTGTGTTAACTTTCAACAAGAAAAACAAAAGCAGGTGTTGAAGAAGTTTTGTGTAAATTAAAAGTCATGCCCAGAGAAAATAGCTATACATGCAAGAGAAATCTACCTTTTTTATTATTTGCACATAGAATGAACTGGTGGATTTTAATAAAGCTCCTTCGGTCTAATTATATAATTAGCCACATTTCACATGGCCTGTGGGGGACCTGGAGAAACTGAAAAGAGGTGAAACAATGGGGAGGGGGGAGAATATGGAGAGAGGAGGGGCTGAAGTGAAAAAGAAGTAATCCAGGGGGAAACAGGCTTCATCTGCTATGTTTCTCATGGAAAAATTGTCTCACCCTTGCCAGCCTTCAAACTTGGATGTTTTAATTGTGGACTCAAAATAAGAAACCTGGGGTTTTTTCATTCAGCCTGGCTCCCTCTGCCTACCCACAACATCTGTGAAGAAACGATGGTGTTCTAAGCTCTCCCAAACCTAGAATTTTACAATTAATTTTCTGCAAGAGCTACTTGGAACAAAGTGGCAAGGACCTATATAAAATTCTTTGTAAAATGTAACTTCATGGGTGTCAAATATGACAAATATGTTAAAAAATTTTTAAAATCCCACCATATCTATCCATCCCCCAGTTCACCAAGAAAATTTGATTTTCCTCACCCCAGGTGGTATTTACCTGGCACACAGACCTGCTCCTCATGCCCTTACTCCTGGGTGCTCTAGGACTGTCTGTGGAAGACAGTGTTAGCTGTTTGCCAGTGTTAAAGCAAACATGGCTGCAAAAGCACTTGCACACAGCAGCTATTTCAAAGAAGCTGCTGTGAAGGAATTTCTGCTAAAAACAGAAGAGAAAAAAAACTAGCTGGTATCTCAGAATACTTTCCCCACTGCAGCAGTCAGCTGAGGAGGAAGGTCAGGAGAGAACAACGTAGTGCTGTTCTCAGATAATGTGGGGTAAGGGGAAGAGGGTAGAAGACACTGAAATGTGTTCATAAAGGAGTGAAGAAAACCTCCAGACACACAGAGAGGAGAAGCTAATGTGCCTTCAAAGTACATTTAACGTGAGATTGCTGACATGTCATCACAAGCACCAGCATAGAGCTATTACATGGGTCACTGCAGGGACAGGGTTACCGTGCCCTTCTGTAATCCTGTTGGATTTATTTTATATTTAACTTTGCCGTTGAATTCCACCTTGTATAATGTTTGGTTTAGGAATAAGTGCTACAGCATTCCATTACTTTTAATTCTCACCTGGCAATAGGACTTGTAACCCCAGCTCCGCCATATAATTTTTGTCTGAAAAGTAACATAAAGTCTCTTTGAATAGTGTCCTTCACTCTTTACAGGTATTTTTCATGGGAAGTTCAAAGAGAATTTTTCATTTCTCAGATACTCAGATTGTTTTTGCAGGCACTTTACAAAAGTTTCCATGGACAAATAAACAGTAAGAGTCAGGTGTGATGAAAATTGCTCAGCCACAAACCATCAACACTGAATATGCTAAAATACAGTTGAAGTGAGTTACTTAACAAGTGCTGAAATCTGACCTAGTTCCATAAGAGGTGTTATAGAATGATGCTGCATAACAAAAAATGCCAAAAAACTTTTTCTAAGCTTTGTGAGCAGTAAAAGAGGTGACTATGTTCATTATTGGTTACAAACACTTTTAGCCCAAGCTTCTTCTTAATAGAGTTTCACCAACACACTCACAGCCTTCTACCATCCTAACTATAGAACCATCTTCTTTCTTCTTTTCCACAAAAAAACAGGTGGTTTTAGGAGCAAGCAAAAAGAAAGCGAAAAGCAGCAGCACCTCAAATGTTACTGATGTCAGAAAACCTGTGGCAAAAAACCAAACATCATACCTTCAAACTTCCAGTTCTCACAGCTGGATTTTGGCATGGATATGGAGGGAGGGTGTTGAGGCAAGGTCAAGGTCTAAACTGTATGTGCTCCAAGCATTTGCATGGAAGCTGGTGAGCCCTGGCTCGCCTGGGATCCTGGGAAGCAGGACTCCCTAGGGATGATTCCAATGAAGGAAGACGCAGCATCAGCAGGTCAACAACTGCGTTTGTTGAGGACACCTGACCAGCAGCAGTCACGAAGTCCATCCATAGTTTCCCCCTTTGATGACAGTATGAAGAATATCCCAAAAACACCTGTGCCTGAGCTCTGCCTCCTCTGTCTGGGTCACTTGTGCATGAGGTCACAACACTGAGCTGTGCAGGTGGTTATTAGGACACACACTCTGAGCAAGACTCACCAACTACAACTCGTTAAGCACAGAAGTGATCCCAGTAGCTTCATGTATTTGACAGTGGTGGCCTTGCATCAAGTCAGAGTTTATATACTGCATCAGAAATTCTTTTACTAATTTTGAAAGTTTTAAAAGTAATGGACATTGGTTTCTGCTTGTTGATAAATACATTGAAGACTGTGAACAAAATGCAGACAAAATGCCTTTGGTCCTTGGGGCAGAACCCATTATATTTGAAGAAGTCCTTGGCATCTTGTGGAACAGGAGGTATCCTGCTATTTTTCTTTTTTTATTTTTGATATATCAGACTCATGAAAGCAAGGATCTATTTACAAACCTATCTGAACAAATAGCTCCAAAGACAAAAGGTAATTGCCTAATGATCGCCACTGTGGTAGCAACAAAAATTTAATTATTAATGGAAAGACTTCATCTCCACCATTTTTGCAGACTAATATGCCTTGTGGGATAGGGAATGTGCTTCATTAGAGGCTTCTCTTTAGAAACAAATGTAAACCATATGCACATTCGGCTCAAGGTCTTTACCTCAGAAATAATTATGTCCATAGCTACACACTGCCTGTTAGCTAAATGTCATTCAAGGTCTTCCTTGTAATATTAGAAGCATGAGTAATACCAGATTAACCAAGTTCCTGAAAAGTATTTTGAGGGCTATTCTTTAAAGCAAATTAGACTGTGGGACATCGCTCAAGGCAGAGAGAGGACACTGGAAACCTTAAGGAATAAAGCAGTCCTCTTTACATTTGCTGTAGGGTTGTCTGTGTGTTGTTAGGCACAGGGCTTTTGCATGTGAATAAGAGCCACAAGTACATGAAGAGAGAGTAAAAAAAAGAAATTTTGGGGGAAATTTGTTCAAATGGTGCCTACACCTTCGTGATCTCCAAGGTCGAGGGTAGCAAGTGCACAGGCTAATGTCCAAAGTTCCAGTGAGACAGAGAGGGATCACAGTATTCAGAAATACAGCATCTTATGTGGCAGGAAATAAAATATGGAAGCACGAGTGTAAAAGCGTATGTATTGTGTCAAGCATATGTATTGTGTCAAGTCCTTAAACATAGTTGCTGGTAAAAGGGGATTCTGCTATAAAGAAAGAATCATATCTCTAGTCAGTTCTTTGGCAATTCAGCTACTCTCTGTTTCATCAGATAGGCGAGATATGCCCAGGGATTGCCCTGACAAGGGGTTCCCTCAGAGCTGGGGACATTATCCAATTGCAGTTTAAAGAAACTTAGAGTGGGCATGAATGAGGAAAGACAGGAGGGAAAGACTGTGAGGGACCAGCATGCGAGAGAGGGAGAGAGCTGCTCTTTCTTGTAGGAGTTAAGCTGGGTAATGATACTTGTCCTTAGGTTTTATGGTGAGTGAAGCCCAGGGTTGGGTCTGGACCTGCTAGTTTAACCCTTGCAGTATCAAATCTGGCCTTCTGATGGCAGCCACGATTCTGTGAAGCGGCGCGAAGCTGGCAGCTCTGCCTTGCAGTGTGGCACAGTTGCATATCAGATCACCCTATGTACAGGGCAACACTGAGAGGTCCTCAGAGGCATAACGATGTGTTATGCATCACAAGCTGCCTAGTGTCCTGCCACAGTGACACGCCCCCTCCCTTCCCCCCCATTCCCAGAAAAGCACCTGCTCATGGCTGGTCACTGTGGCTATGGATGTGCTGGAAAAATCATGGTGTATTTTTACTACATGACATAAATGTACACAGTCACAGATCTGGATCTATCTCTTTTCAATTTATACCTGTGTAGTTCTGTTGACCTTGGTGGATTTATCCAGGTGTATGTCAGGCCAGAATCAACGCATCTGCTCTGTCAGTGAAAAGGGAGTCAGGAGCTGGGCTGGTGTGCTAAACAAAACACATGATTACTAGGAGAAATGACTTGGCAGGAGTTGAAGCACCAGACATACAGAAAATGTTTGCTTTGAAATTCCAGAGACTTGACTGTCCCTTTGGTTTTTTGGAATGCTTTGATTTAGTCATGTGGGGTGGGAGCTGGCTGTAACCTTGCAAGGGCACTGGGAACAGTACCTCTTGTGCAGCTACAGGAGATGTGAAGGGAATTAACTGTCAGCGAGCTTCAGGGAGACAGCAGATGTATACGTGGTTAAGAGAAGTTTGGCTGGCTTGTAAAATTTATTTCTACCACAAGATCAAAAGTGTATAAAATATGTAATCCTTGGATGTGTAATGTGTAACAGGACGTAGCAGTGTAAGTGAGGGAACAGCAAATCCATTGCATGCAAATGGCTGAAGAGTTTCACTCTTAATTACTTGAAAGCAGGAAAAAAGAAGGCTCCTGCAGTTTCCATGAGTACAAATTACACATGCCCACAAGGAACTCAGGTTTGGTGCATTTTAATAATCTATTTTATGATTCATTTTCAGAAGTAAACACTCCAAGCCAACTCTGCTTGCTTTTGGGTGCAATTCACAGGACAACCCTTGCATCAGCAGAATGAACAATTGACGCAAATCTCCTTGCTGTACTTGAGTGCTTGTCTGATTTACTGATGCGCTCATCAGTTAAAGGTAGCTTGCGCACATTTTCTGCCTCTACTTATGTCACCAGCTCAAGAGTGAGTGTAGATTGTGCTCCCCCAAAAAAGTTTCAGTGTCAGAAAAGCAGCAGTGGGACTGGATGCTGTTCCCATGTTGCCAGCAGCTCCTGCTAGGCTCCTACCCCGTTACGCATCCAGGACCAAAGCCTACATTCCTGGTGTACACACTGTACATTGTTAATGAGGTTTGCACCAGAGGAGATAGAAAAAACACCTGGCTGAAACTTCCTCACAATCTCTTCATTAATTCAACCCTCTTCTGTAGCTTTTGTGTGTTGCTAATAAGTGGTTCCATTTATTTTACATTGTTACACTGGCATTTTTTTCTTAGAATGATAAAAAAAGTAGGATGAGGAGGAAAAAACACTGATTACACACTTTAGAAGTGGATGTAACAAAAGGAAGGAAAAATTATTAATGCTGTAAAAATGTGTTTATGTTCCACCTTCTTAATAACCCAACTATGGAGAAATATTCTGATTAGATTTTTTAAAAATATGTGTTCCCACTGAGAAATCAGCTGCTTCTTTCTGATTTGCCTTAGTCTCTGAGAACAGTCACATGCATAAACCTCATAGAAAATCTCTGATGATCAAGTTGGAGGGCACAAGAAACATGCTGACCAGAGAACCAGCACAAGCCAGACTACCCATGAAAGTTAGATTTTCTCTGTATGGGACCTCTTATCTGAGATCACTCATTTGATGTAATCTAGGAGATTTTTACTGAAGTGGGGTTTGCTGGAAAAAAGAGTAGGTAGGCTATCGTCATTGTTGATTTGTAGACTCTAGGGTTGCTAGTGAGGCATCTGCCCATGCTTTTGAATCTCCCTTGGTTGTGGTTTGGTTTTTTTACCAGGCATCCTAGGAAGGTGGTTGATGCCCCATCCCTGTCAGCGTTTAAGAGGCATTTGGGCAATGCCCGTAATAATTTGCTTTAACTTCTTGTTAGCCCTGAAGTGGAAAGGTGGCTGGACTAGATTGTTGCAGGACCTTTCCAACCAAAATATTCTATTCCATTCTATTCTATTCTATTCTATTCTATTCTATTCTATTCTACACTTTGGCATTCTGTTTACTTAACATTGCACTTCACTATAAGGTCATGGTGAACCCTTGGGTGAATAGTTCTATTCTACAGAGCACAACTCTTATGAGGAGGAGCTGAGGGAGCAGGGTGCTTAGCCTGGGAAAAATGAGGCTCAGGAGAGACCTTATTGTTCTCCACAAACACCTGAAAGGAGGTTATAATGAGGCTCATCTCCCAGGCAATAATGGACAGGACAAGAGGAGATGGCCACAAGTTGTGCCAGGGGAGGTTTATATCAGACATTAAGAAAAATTTCTCTCCATAAAGAGTAGTCAGGCACCGGAATTGGTTGCCCAAGGATGTGGTGGAATCACCATCCCTGGAAGTGTTCAGAAGATACGTGGATGTGGTATTTGGGTGTATGATTTAGTGATGGACTTGGCAGTGCTGGGTTAATGGTTGGAAGTGGTGATCTCAGAGGTCTTTTCTAACCTTAACAATTCCATGATTCTATGAAAAGCTTTTAAACTGTGTTAGGAGGTGAGATGGGAGTTATGAGAAGCTGATTGCTTTTAAGAATTTGGATTTTAAGGAATGAAGAAGAATTTTATTTTAATTGAAAATTGACAGTTTATGGTGAATTCAGTTGCCCTAGCTGTGTCTCTAGGAGCACTGCAAACCCTCTGATGATGAGTGCTGCAAACAGCATAGTCAAGCATGTCCACAGCAGACAGGGAAATTGCATTTCATACATAATTCACAGTGTGCTACAGCGATTCCATAAGGTCAATATCTATTGTTAACTCAGAGGAAATCAGAGAGAAAAGAAACAAGCATTTGTTCTCCTGATCTTAGAAAGGGCTGTCTACAAACTGCTGATTTCCACTGCACAGCACTACACAAACAGTGAAGTGGAGCTCTTCTGTGTACAGATAAGCAATGCATCTGAGACAGATAAACTCGTTGGGTAGAATAGTATCTCTTTGTCTCCAGATTTTCATCTCAGAGCTCAAAAAAAAATGGAGAAAAGAGACTAAATATAAACAGGGGCAACCTTGTGCAACAACATGCTGAAGTTATTTAGCATTGGGATTCCTCTTGCCTAATTGGCCATCCATAATTAGCCATCTGGGCCTAGTGTTCAGTGAAGGGAGGGAGGCAGACATTGCCAAAGGGTAGTTCATCCCCTTCAAATACAGCTCTTGTAAGGAGGGTGGGATAAGTTACTTGACAGAGTGCCTGTGATTTCCAGGTATTTACAGCCATTTATACAGGTTCTCCCAGATTTTTCCTCTTTTTGTTTTCTGAATATATTTGCTAAGTGGATTGTGAGTGTGCTTTGTATTTGTTTCGGATTTCCTTTTGCAGCAAGGAACTGAAATTATCCAGATTGAAACTGCTCAGCACGCAGGAGCCAAGTCATAACTGGGATTTTCAGACAGACAGTGCTGCAACAGGACATTAACAGCATGTTGGGAAACTTCAGGCTTTTTGTGCATACTCTGTGCAGTGAGTAGGCATTTAGACAGGGATTTTATCCTTCTGGACAAAGAGGGTGACGTTTACTGTGTTGTTATAGAAAGCACAGCAGCACATGCACAAGAGGTCAGTGATCGAACGATGTATTGAATTCCGAAGCAAAAATATGGTGTCCTGAGAGTTTGTAGGAAAGGAGGAATTCAGCTGTAATCACACCTGTTTGGGGAGGGCAGTGAGGCTCAGGAAGAGCATCTGCAAGGCTGCAATGTGAAGCCAGGCTGGGGAAGGGGCGGAAAGCTTGGAGAGAGGCCACAGTAGAAAACACAGTGAGTGTTTGTCCTGCAGAGAGACATGTGGACACTCCGAGGTAAAGGACTTCTTTTTCCTACAGGAAGCATGTTTTTGTTTGCCTAGATGCTTGTTAGAATGGAAAACTGTCCAGAAACAGTCAGGACAAAGTCAGGAGAACAATGTGTGAGCAAGAGAGAAGGGAGTAGTATTTCTATGAGCAGTGCTCACATGGCCACATATGGGCTAACAAAAACTGAAAAGGCAGCTACTCTTTCTCTGGATGTAATTTGAAAACCAACATTAATTAAATAATGCTGTCCTTTTTTTTTTTTTCCTACAGACTAGCTTAAGCTGTAACAGAGTGTAATCTGTTGAATAATAAATATCCTTGTGTTTCGTGGAATGTTCTTTAACTACTTAATGATGCATGTCAAGAAGAAATTTGTGTTTCTCCTTGAGCATCTCTGAAGTTGTTTAGATTTGCCTTTTTAACAAGGTTTTAATGTAATCACTGCAGAGAAATATCATAAGGCAATGGTGGTTTGCAGATGGTCTGGAGACCATATTGAAATAATAAAATCATAAACCAGGGAGTTAAAACACAGGCAAGAAGAGTGCCAAGCAGGCCACAAATGTGTGGCAGGAATTTCATTTGCAAACATGACGGATGGCCCACAAAGGCCCACTGATGGAAGTTCTTACGAGTTTTCACTGATTTCTCTGGCATTTTACATCCATCAAAAACCTTTGTAAGATGTGAACAGCTGGGAAGGCAATGTGTGGGTCTGTGTGCTTTATCCCATGGTGTAGGGAAAGGATGTGAATGCGTTTTAGCAAAACCAGGGTCCCATCAACAGTGGGTGAGTGGAGCTGGTGAGTTACCGAAGCTGCCACACAATGCGTGTCATCTTCCACAAAAAACAAGTCTGTTGCATGTGATCTGTTACCTATTTATTTGAATGGGCAGTAGAGTGGACTCACCTGCCTGCTTCACCTGCAGTTCTGGCAGCACAAGAGAGCTGTGAGAGGTGCTGCCCCTTAGGCTGGGTTACAGCTGCTTGGTGCCACTGTGGAGCTCCTGGCATACTGGTGATCTGAGTGTTTCTGAACATACACTTAAATGCTCACTTAACAAATAGTCTACAAATAGCAAATATCCTCAAATGCTGGTCCTTATTTCAAGTTCAAAGCTGTTATGTCCTCATGAATTCCAAAGGGAAATATCTACTCTGTACAAATTACCATTTTATCCCGTAACCAACTAATAAAGTATTTATTGTCTTTATATTCTATTCAATAGCACATCAAAAATTACATGGATTTGTATGTTTCTCCCCTCCAAGGCTGTGAACTAAAATGAACACAAAATGGCTACTTTTCATTATGCCCTAGCCTCTTTAGTGACTAATGGATTCCATCTACAACAGAAAACAGGTCTGTATCTGCATTCTGCAAACAGCTTTCCTCCGAGCAGCCAGACAAAACCCACGAGTCTGCATGCCTTCAAACACTGGGATATAAAAACTAGGGAGGTCATTTTATTTTCTAAGAGAAGCTAGCTTGAAAATAATTTGTGTTCTTTTTACCTTGTGTTAGACACAGATGATTAGTCTGAAAGGTAAGGAAAATTCTCTTTAAGCAAATGAATCTATTCATACTTAGATGAGCTATTCTTCTGCTTTGGCAACCTGTGCAAATGGTAATCTAATCATGCCACAGTATTAGTATCCAATATGCTGAAAACTTGTAATGCATAGCTCAAGGGGAATATGGAAGATAGTTGAGAATCCAGTAATTATAGGGCTGGTGTTAGAATGAGAAGTGAAATAATGTGCATTATTTTGCTCATAAGCAGAATTTATTTTTTTTTTAGCCCATAGTGAGCAACTGAGCTGCAGGGTTTTTGTCTTTGAGAAAAAGCTGTAGGACATCTGGTGCTATCAACTATAATTCTCTCCATGTCCCAGTAACACCTTTATAAAAACAGATGCACATGCACTTACCTTAAAGCCGAAGAAAACTGTTTCAAGAAAAAACATTTCTGAGTATATCTCCACGTGCTGTTCTGTGAAGTGAAGAACTGGCAGGGAACTAAGTTGCATTTGGATCCAAACCAGTTCATGCTGGGGACACTGACCTCTTTAACCTGTGGTGTTTACTTAGTTTACCTGTAGGAAAGGATCACCTGGGCAGCTTCATCCTCATCTAGAAAGGACCAGGACACTGGCTTTGAAACTCTTCTGCTCTCTTCCCATAGCATTTCAGTTTTGAGGCTTTAGCCTTTTTATTACTGCAAGTTCTATGTGTTTTCATTTAGTGTTGGGATTTGAGTCTGCATAGTCAGTGTTACAAGATACTTTGGGGCTTAACATGAAAGCTGTGGATAGACCAAATAATCCCTCCCAGTGTCATCTGCTGAGGAAGCTGAGAATGCTACCCAAAAGGAGCATCCATTAAAAAACCCAGAGATACAAATCGAAGCTCGGGAGAAAAGTATGCCTTGAAATTTGTTGCATCATGCAAGACGAGAAGAAAAGCAAAACTCAAAGGCTTAGTTGAAGATGAGCATAGCTTCGTGTGAGTGTGTATGGGTGGCTGTATTTACGTGTTCAGGCAAGTACAAGCACACAGGTATTTATTGTACTTGTGGGCTCCTCTTCCTTGCCCCCCACGCGGTGCCTCGCCCACCTGTCACCCTGACGCGCGTTATACGATGCGGGCTAAGATTTTCCAAGCTCGTTTCCAAGAACAATAATGCCATCTTGTTTTCATTAGAAAACTGCATGTGCAAATAACAGTAACAATTCATCTAGCCTCTGCCTCATCTGGCAAAGTGCAAAAAAGCGTTGTGCAGTCAGGAACATGTGTTAATGATGCAACTGATGTTAAAATCATCACGTAGGATGTGTTTCACACATGGCAGGCTGTGGAAGGTCATGGGAAGCTCAGTTCTTGACCAAGTGGCACACAGCAGTCTGAAGAATTTGAAATATAGCCTTTTAAACCCATTTTTTCTTTTGACAACATGTTATTTATAAGGGAGAGGAAAGTATTGTGTGCTCAGCTCTCCTTAGTGAGGCTAATACCATAATCTAGGAGGTCTTAATTTTAACTTGTAAAAGTGGAAGTGAGGAAAAGAGGGCTCTGGAACATTTCAGAGCAGCTTAGGACACAAACTGTAATGCTAACTTAAATTAGAGTGAATAGTGCTTTCCATCCTGAAGGACTCTTAACATGCTAAGCAATGGAACAGGCTCCCTAGGGAAGTGGTGGAGTCACCATTCCTGGAAGTGTTCAAAAACCAAGCAGACGTGGCACTTCATGACATGGTTTTAACGAGTGGTATTCAGCTGAAGGTTGGACTTGATGATTTTGGAGAGCTCCAATCTTCATGAGTCCGTAATTCTATGATTCTGTGCCCAACGGAGGTCACTTCCATTCTGTTGTGTAAACATGGCAAGGTTTGAAATTAATTCTGTCCTGAAAGGTTTTACACTTTTTCCTTTATCATTATAACGTTGTTCATAAATAGAGATATTTGTTTTGCCTTATAAAAGCCTAAATTCCACTTAATGTGCTTAAGAATAGACACAACGTGATTTCACGCAGGCATATGTAAAGAGCATCAAGGGTATGCTTTTCCACCTTCACATTTCCAACTTTTTTATAAAGAAAGGTGTTTCTATATTTTTTGAATTATGTAAAAAATACTGGAAAATAAGAAAAAGGGAAAAAAATTCCTAGACCACTGACTTTTTACTTGGCTCTAAGGGGTTAAAAAAATTGCTCACAAGAAGAAAATAGGGAGGAGAAACGTGGAACAATCTTGTCCTGTTGAAATGACATTTTTCTCTTGATAAGCAGGTCAGATCAGCAGGTTCCCACTCTCAAAGAAAACTGCTGTGGTGTCCTACTTGGCTGTTAATACATAGCACATTCAACACATGTATAGAAAAGTCAACTGAATGGGATAACAAGAAAAATATGGCTCACCCACAGGCCTAAGCACTAAATTCAGGAAAGCTGCTAAGAAAGTTCCTCTTCACTTTTTGAGTGTATTTCATTCCTGGTGTACATGAATTAAACAGCAATTTTAGACACAAAAGAGTGGTGTTGTATGTGTAATAAGCTGCCTTTGAAATTATTAAAATGTATGTGTTCACACTTTTTCTAATCATTGCACAGGTAGGGGAGTCTGTGCCCTGAGAAACGTTAGACAGAAACAAGTTCATGCACAGACTTTGTTGCTGTTTTCTTCACCCAAGTCACTTGGCCAAAGTATCTTGAATATTGTCCTTTTTAGTCTTTAAAAGCTGGAGGGAGTCAGACCTGCCCGACCTTTGACAGACTCTGAAGAAAACAAAGGCTGTGGGAGAGGACTGCTGGCTCAATGTGCTGTACTTCTCTGCAGTAAAGTCTCTCTAACTCTGGAAATTCTCCAAAAAGCACTGTGGTTATTCCACAATAGTTCTTCATCTGGATACCCTTAATCTCAAATAAAAAACGGGGGTGTAGTGATTCAGTTTAAACCACTTCCAAAATGCATAATTACTCCAGAGTAATAGCTCTTCTGGAAAGCGTCCAACTCGCCTCAACCCGTCCTCTCAGCTGGGTGCAGGGCAGCCGTGGATGATGCTGCTGTGACCTACAGCTATGCACACTCTGTGTATCCTCTTACATCTCCTGTGATAAAAAGTAAATGATATTAATATTGTTAGTAACAAGAGCTGACTGATGTACTCACTGGAACTGATTTTAATCTTGAATTTAATTTTTTTTTCCAGTTCCTGAGTTGTTTGTGAGCAGTCCTCATTATTACACATATATTTGTTTTTCATTTGTTAACAGACAGTTTAGGAAAAGCAGACCCTGGCCTGTGGATTATTCATCATCTGTCCATTTTAATTATTTGCTTTTTGTGCTCAGTGATTGGCATTTGACAGTGATGCTGCTCAGACTCTGTAATTTGATGAGAATAACAAATAATGAATAACCACATGTTAACCAGGGAGATAAAGGTGCTGGTGTTAAGACAGACATTCTTCAAACATCCGTGCAAACAAAAATTGAGGTCATAGAAAGGTTTTCAAGCAAAGCAGAGATGAATGAAACAGCCTGAGTTGATCAAGGTTGAGAGTTGCTCTTCTCAGCTTCCTTGGTTTTGACCAACATTTGCAGCTATTTGTATAGAGTGTATTTATTTAATTATTTATTAATTTATTTATTTTTAACTGACCGACTTGGACAAGGGATCCAGACTTGGTTTCTTCCCCTTTCTTTCACAGCCTGTAAGCCTATGGTAGCATCTTCAGTCAGAGATTTGTGTTTACCCAGTAAAGTCTCAGAAATGGATTTCCAATCCAAAATAAACACCAAGTCTATTGGGGTAATACGGGGGTGTGATAAAAGGGTCTTATTAAAGGGATGACTAAGAAGAGGAAGTTTCAGGCTGGGGCAGGAAACTGTGGGAAGAAAACTCAAAACTTGGAGCTTTGGTTATAAATTTGATCTTTCCTGCACTTTATGCATGGAGAGGTCTGGAATATTAGCTGCATGCATGTGAAATTGTATGGATTTGTAGGATTTGGTTTGCAAAGATTTTCTGTTGGCCTTGTGATCTTCAGAAAGCATTTATGTAGTCTAAAGATTCAAAAGGCCTAAATAATCTGAAGTGTCAAAATTTGTTTGGGCTTGTTTGCTTTCTCTTCTTGTGTCTCAGTTATGTGTCCTGGGTCCCCTTTTTAACTTAGCCAATGCAGAATGTCTGGGTTTATCTTTTAGCTAAGTCACTACAAAATGCATTATCCATTTTTTTACATTTAAGTAAAGGTGAGAAATGCTGAAATTATTTTGCTGTCTAGGGGTTAGAGAAAAGAGAAGTGCTAATGATGAGCACTAATTCCAAAATCTCTTGCTAAAGTAAGCTGTTAGTGGAAAATATATGAGTGGTTTGGAGAAAGAAAAGTTTATTCTTGTGGTTCTATACTGTGACAATGCTTCTTGTCCTGGTGGAAATTATGTAAAATAAACCCATGATTTTTGCCACTGGAATGATATGGCACAAATTCAGAGTTTCAGGATCAGGATGGCAAGTTTTAAATTTTCGGTCTCTACTAGACTCTATTTCTTTTAATAAAAAAGAAATTAACAAAAAATAAGGAGAAAAGGCTGTTAGACTATTATCAGGCATGCAGTTAGTGTCTCCAACGAAGATATGGGGGTTTGTGTTTGACATCTCCTACAAACTGAGAATCTGAATTTCTTCAAGGACTGTATTACAGTTTATTCTTTAATAAATGGAGAAGTAGAAATACATGGAAAGAAATTACAATGTCTTTCACTCAAACCTTGCTTAAAAGTCACACAAGACTGGTCTGTCCTCTTTCGTGCATGCCAGGGCTACAATCTCTCTTTATCTAAATGTCTTCTGGGTGCTAATTCAGGACTCCCAACAATAAGTGATTTTTGTGCTCAGATTTATTGAAATGCTCTTCTCTGTACACTATAATGACTGTAAATGAGATGTCAATATTTTTTGTGCTCCGAGCACTTGGGCTGATCATTAGGAATTTTTCACACTAAGAGTATTTTCAGCTGACTTGTTGCATTATTAAATAGGACTCTTGTCGTAAAAACAAGCAAATAGCTGAAAAGATGAGGTCACTCATGGTGACCTCAGACCTGTCACTGAGCAAGGATGTAACTTGTTCATTTGGATGTAAAATGAGAGGATAGAAATCAGGGTTTGGTGTAGATTTTAATTCCTCTCAACACCAAATACGTATTTCAAGCATATTTTTCATATGCATTTTTCACCAAACAATTCAATTTTTTTCAAGTTAATTCAAGAAAAGTGGTGACATTCTCAAGCCTCTGTTTTGCTATTTTAACTGAAATTAGGCCAAAGATAAGTATAATTTCTTGTGTAAACACTTTGTCTACATTTCCTCCTCATTTGAGATGGGATTGGATTTTCCCCCACAGTGCTAGAGGATCTGCTCTGACAGGTGACTTTTTGCAGGTCATCTGATAACCTTATCAGCAGAGGCAGAACTTTTGAGTTGGGGCATAATTCTCCCTCTCAGGTGACAAGTCACTGTTCAGCCTGGAGCATAGATTTAGCTGTAATTTTCCTTCTTCCCTCCCTTCTTCCTGCTGCAAGCAGCTCTTGCTTTTGGTTTTGGTTTGGATTTTTTAGGAAATACACAAGCATAACTTGTTTGTTTTAGACATTCCTGCTTGGATTGGAACACCCCAAAAGTGATAAGTGTGCTGAAAAATGCAGTACTGGCTGCTTAAAAACAAGTCAGTACTTCCCTGTCTGAACAGATGTTCTTGCACAATAGGCACATGATACTTTTCTTCCTGAAACCTGGTTTTCTACAGTTATGGTTAGAAGTGAGTATGGTTATAGTGTGCTGTTATGCCTGCATAGGTCTTTTGACCCCGGAGTGTCACCTGAAATTCACAGTAAAATGGTTTAAATCAATTCTTGTGGTGCTTCATGGCACTTCATAGTAGCTAAAAAGTTGTTCCTATTGTTTTTGTCAATCACGTTCTTCTTTTAGTTGATGTTGACTTTTATTTTTTTGTCTTTGGCATTTGTACAGTTTCTTCCCAACATCTCTCTGATCAAAATATGGAAGCCCTTCATCATCACTGTCATCTGAATAACTTTTTACTCTTAGCCAAACTATTTAATACAATCTTATATATCAAGTAGCGTAAAACAAGATTCTCAGAACTCAAATGTTGAATTTTGAGACAATGTCAAAGAAGTAATGCCTTGATGGCACCAGGTACTGAGCAAATAACTTAAACATATACTTTCTTTTTAAGAGTTGAAAGAGATTTGGGTTAGTTGCTGGATCAGGTGACAAAGTGCTTTCTGCTGTGAGGAATCACAACCTATAGTCAGCAGCATCATAAAGTAGTTTGATTAATAAAAGTAGGTGGCTACTGTACGAAAAATAATAAATCCCACCTCATTTAGGCTGTATTAAATGCATTTGAATGCTCTGTGTCAGAGCAATGACTTTCTTGACTGCTTAAAATCTTCTGAACAGCCTTAGGGTCGAATAGCATGTACAACTGGTACACCTACATTTCTGTATTTGCTGTGTAACCAGTCCCCTAATGACTGGAGGAATATAACTGTCCTATGTGAGTATGCATGTGTACATATACATACATATATATGTGTACATATATATATGTGTGTGTGTACATATATATACATACACAGCTGTCTCATAGTGAAGAACTCCCCCATTCTGGGTCAGCTTTGAAAAGTTCATTAATAACAGCGCATTAGAAATTGTGTTCTCTGGTTTAGTGTAGCTTTAAAAAAATCCCAGATATAAACGTAAGCAAACCCTGCAGGCACAAATGAACTCAAATACAGCAACCCTGAAAACTGATTATGACCCAGAAAATTAAACTGCACAAATTCTTACTGGGTTAAATGATACTTACACAGTTTTCACTGTATTCAAATGGATGTTACTGATAACAATGTACAGCTTGTTTGCACACCATGGCATAAAAGGAAATCATTTTAAAATCATCGAACTGATGCACTTAATTGCAATAAATTATTTGAGAGAATCACTCTTATTTCCTTCATTTTCATTTAAATTTAAAAAGAGACATTAACAGTTATATTCACTTCTAAATGTGTCCACATCAGGGGTAGGTTTGCAGCAATTTAAACTAATTAATTTCTAAGCCAATTTAGATGCATCACTAATCAAATTCTGTGAGACCAGCTTGATACCAACGTGTGCAATAATACAGAATTCTGCTTACCCTACCTTAAGTTTATTAAGTATTCAGAAAACCACTGGGAGTAAAAACCAGTAGAAACTTGTTTTCTTGCTAACATCAGCAGCAAACAAAGAAGGTACGTTTCCAGATTGAGAAAGAGGGAACAACTTTTATAGACATTTTTTCTTATACAGAAGTCACACTTTGAAGTGTCAATACCCCAGCCAAGAGTTGCCTTTTGAAAGTTAGCTGCAGTGAAGAGCTTAAAAGAAAATTCTTGCCATAATGTTGAAAAGAGTGATGCAACGTTAGTACCTAGCTAACTTAAATGCTACATGATCAGATTACTCAGAAATAATTGGCTTGCTTAAGTCTCCTCTAGATTCACAGGTTGCTTTCTGGGATTCAGGGATTCAGAAGGGGAGAATCCCAATTGTTCTCTAGTCCAACCTCCTGTGAGAAGAACTATACAGTTTCAACTTGCAATTTCTTCATCAAATTTGTGACAAGCTCCTCCTGAAATGACTGACTGCTAAAATTGCTTTGTCATCAGTCTGCCACCATGCAAGGATGAGACATTGACAGTAGGGGCTCAGGAAGGACAAAATACAGTTCTTAACAAATTGTGAAGGAGGGCACATCACACAGTACTTGCTTCAGTAAAGAACAGGAGATCTTTGCTCACATGTGGGCTTGGTTCTGACCACACGTCTGCCTTGATGTATCTCCAGGCTTGATAGGGATTAATCCTCCTGGCTGCTCAGCTGTTAACTATTCCTTCTGTAACTGAAGGGGGAGCATATGTACAAGAACGTATTAATATGTCCAGAACCAGTAGTTACAGATATTACATGGTAATTTCAAGAAATAGCACCTATGGTGACATGCCCAACCACAGAGGGAAGTGTGGGCTCGACTATGGCACACTCACTTCTGGCATGTTGAAAGAGCTACTGATATGGTCTGGAAATCAGGTTTTATATTCACAGTTTGGGTGAGGTTTTCAAGAATCCAGATCCAATTTAGAAATGTAAACAAGAGACAGGTTTTCAAGTTATTAATGCCAGGAACTTGCACTCTGCACTTATAGACAAACTCTTTACATTCAACCATTACTCAGTAGGCAAAAAAAAAAGTGATGAGTTTTTCAGAACATGCTCAGATTTGAAAATTCTAAAATACATCTTCTAACTACGGTGAACAGATACTTACAGAGAGTTCAACCCCCTGTGTTTCTGAAAATCTGGGATTTGGTTCTTGTACTATGTTTTTACTTAAAGATCTATTTACAGTTATGTGTCTGTATTTGGTTAGCACAACTCCACATTAAAAAAAAAATGCCCATTTTGTTTTATTAACATTATTGCCAAGGGGAAAAGATGCAAATTCTGGAATTCAAGAGTGCTGCAGTAACACGTAACAAAGTGCTATATCAGAGTGCCAGTGAAGTTGCTTCCTGGAAAATATATGGGAAAAGAATCTGATTTCCTTAAGCTGAATACCATTACATTTATTTACTGTTGCACATTCTTGATCTAAGTGGGATAAACCACCATATTTCACAAGGTTTCCTTTGTTTTCCATAAATGCCTTTTACGAAATTAAAGTATTGGTATTCAGAAAGCTTATTAATTTCTTACCGTGATGATTTCATGACATATAAGTTCTGAAACATAGAAGACTTTTAAGTACCCTATTTTTATCTAAAATTATAATATTTCATGTTTTCCATTACTGTTCCAATATGGGAGGGTGGGGGGGGAGGAAATAAAGTTTTGGTAAAGTGCAGAAAGCATTTGAATGGTTTGCTAGACTTAGTTTAAGCAATAGATCAAGCAGTGATTCCCCAGTTTTCTCAGGAAAAAAATGCAGGTGAAAAGAGATGGTAAATAAGTCACATGCTAACTGAAAAGTGAAACATTCTGCTGTACTGTTTTTCTTTCTTCTTTTCCTTCAGCGTGTTTCATCGCATGTAGTGGTTGCTATTCTGTATCAGAGACCTTCTACCATGACTGTATTAAAGCAGTTTGAATCTCCAGATCTATAGGAGAGCATCTGTCCTGAACATTGCATCGTTAGACTCTCACCCTTATCCTTTCAGTTCTTAGGGGTGTTTTTCCAAATGCTTTGTTGGTAGCCAAGGTTTAGATGCAAGGCCCAAACTGTTTCTCTTCTGACCTCTCTCAGCCTGACTGAATTTCAGCAGGTATACACGATACCTGTGTGCATATAGCTATAGATAGAGCCAAGTGCTAATTGCTTGTTACGATTAAAGTTCACAAGTTTTGGGAGTTAAGTATTATAAGCCATCATGATCCAGTCTGGGTAGTAACTTTCAGTTAATGTGGAATCTTTTTTCCAAAGATCCAGTTGCTTATAGTCTCCTGACTTTTGGGCCACAAGAGCTGAATTGCTTAAGTTGTGTGCTGTTAACGTATTGGTCATTTTTATAGAGAGAAAAGTTCAGCAGCAGCTGTGTAGTACAAGAAGTAAAGTGTGTCTCCTAGGAAGCCTACATTCCCTGGATTATGTCTGTGCATCCATAATTTGTGATAATATCCTAGTGATAAACTGCATTTAGCAGACACCTTTGGCTGTCTCACCTGTTCGTTGCACACTAATTCAGCTTCCCTGGGATAGCAATTAAGCTTCTGACTGACATCAGCAGCTTCCAGCAGAAGAAATTAAAAGGAGAAAAAAAATCTGCTGGAGATATATTCACCTGTCATCCACTCGGTATGCACATGCAGATTTTCCAGCTCAATTCATTTGAGATGCAGGATGAGCCATATTTAGTCTCACCTTCAGGAGATCCTTCATTGTATCCAGCTGGGAAGCTTGAGGCACCCTACTTGCAAACAAAAATGTCCAGATTTACAAGAAGGTCACCAGCAACGGCTTTAAACCTCCGAGTACATGGGATATTAAATCTGTGGTGCTACTGTGTGCCATAAAAATAGTTTAAATACTTTGTATAAATTTCTGCAGGATTTTAGTTATATGTTTTGCCTGTTTCCTAAGCCAGTGAAGCTTAGGCTTTCGTCAAATAAGTTATCAGCTTGGCAGTGAGGGAGGTCTGGAAAAAGCATGGCCTTGGCAGAATTCCTGATGGTGTGGTATCTAGATTTCAGTAGTCCTCATTTGGGATAATGACATCCATAACTCACTGTGGTATTATTCCCCTGGGCAGTTTAAAACTTCTTATAAAAATCTTTGCTTCAGTTTTGTAACAGTAAATCTCTACATCCTCAGAAGCCATCTGCTTAGTTTTTTATTAAGATAATGCATGCTCTGTTTTCATATCAATTTTTTGCATGTAAAAATAACAGTACAGGATCTGAAACCCTACTTTCAAGCATTCCCCCCAAATCTCGAAAAAATAAGGAAGTAAGTGTATGGTTTGAGTCTAACAAGCCAAATCAAGCACTGCACCTCTCAACTCAGGGTCTGCAGTACTGAAACTTAGGTCTGCTGAGATCTGCCTATGTCTGTGTTTTGTGTGTGGTGGAAGGGCACCACTGTTAACACACCCATTTAACAGACAGTAAATCAGAAGACTGAGATCCATCTGTGCAGCGTGGCAGAATTCCTGCTTTTTGTTCTAACACTTAGTTGTGTACAAGTTAGAATCAGACTCATAGAATGGTTTGGGTTGAAAGCAATCTTAAAGACCATCTCGTTCCAATCCCCCTGCTGTGGGCCGGGATACCACCCACTAGATCAGGTTACTCAGGGCCCCATCCAGCCTGGCCTTGAGCACTTCCTGGGATGGTGCATCCACAGGTTCTCTGGGCAGCCTTCAGTGCCTCACCACCCTTTGAGTAAATTTCTTCTTAGTATCTAATTTAACCCTACCTTCTTCCCGTTTAAAACCACTGCCCTTTGTCCGGTCGCTATCTGCCCATATAAAAAGTCCTTCTCCCTCCTTGTAAGGCCCCTTAAGATACTGGAAGGCCACAGTGAGGCCTTCCTAGAGCCTTCTCCGGGCTAAACAACCCCATCTCTCTGAGCCTGTCTTCACAGGAGAGCTGCTTCAACCAATTGATCATCTTCATGGCCCTCCTCTAGACCCACTCCAACAGGTCCGCATCTTTCTCGTGCTGAGAAAGTTGTGTCCTTTGTTGGTTCTTTCAAACTGTGGAGTTCATGCTTCTCAGAAGAAACACTATTATTTTACTTAATTTTAAATTTGCGCGTGCATTTATTCTTGTTAATCAAGTTTATATGAGACTGCCAAATTAGAAAGATATTACTGATATGTTTCATCACTTAAACTGTTCAAAGCACCGCGTGAATTTGATCCCTTCACAAATATTAATCTGCCTTGGGGCTCTCCTGAGCACCCATTCACTCAGTTAAAAATTTGTGTTTGTATGCTGATGTTTGTTCCCGAGGGCTCATCTCTCCTAGTGAGCATGTTTAAACAACTGAAGTACTCTTACAATGAAACATTCAAATTCAAGCCTTTATTATTATGCAATCTGGGATTATTTTTTTTTTATCATTAGACTTCCTTCTGAACTGGGTGGTTGACACTCCCTGTTCCAAATTCCTGTCTCATGAGCTAGTTGTTTGGAAATACTGGCTAGGAAGACAAACACCACCGTGCTGCCTTTTTTTTTTTTTTTTTTTTTTTTTTTTTTTTTTTTTTTTTCACATCCAGAGAAAGTGGTTTTTTCACTAGGTATTTGGGATTAAACTGTAACCTGAAGGCAGTCCACAGAAACAGGGTAAAGAACAAAAGGAAAAGGAGAGCATAACTTGGAGAACTGCTTTACTGGAAACAGTGAGCCTGATTCGAAGTGCTTTGGCTGTCTGAGGATTCTTGTGCATGATTTAACCAGTTTCTGGATTAAACCTTGCATATGCCCTAGGAGAGGAATGTGTACCTGCTTCAGCAGCATGTGCTCTCTGGAAAATACTCTGGAAATTAGTCTGTGTTGTGTCAAACTGAGTATTCTTATACACTTCTACAATTCAGAAAAAGATCTTCCTGATTAACTCCATATCTAAACAATTTTAATGATTCACGAGACTACTTTGACTTGACTCTCCAGTCAGATCAGTTTCTGTACAGAACTTCACTCCTTGATCTATGTCCAAGAACACATTTATCAGGGAATTTATACAGCCCTTTAAATTCACTTCCTTATGTGAATTAAACTAGCTTTCATGTGCAAAACCCCTTGAAAGTTTGCTCTGTGTGAAGTGAGGATTTCTCCAAATTTTTCACGGGTCCTGTGGTGCTGTAGTCTTCTCCCTCTGAGTCCTCCTGCTGGGCAGTCTCTGCTGCAGGAGAGCTGGAGAGATGAGTTTCCTCCTTTGCCCGCAGGGGCAGAACGGGGCATGGGTGTGCGCTCCATGCACCGCCTGAAGGCTCCGGCTCACCTGGCCGGACGAGAAGAGCGCCGGGGGTTTGACAATTTTCTTGGGGAGGATTCGTTTCGTTTTTCGAGCAGCTTAGCATTCAAAACACCGTGGCCACTTGAGCAGCCGCAGATCCTTCAGGTTGCCCTGACACAAGCTGCCAGGTACTTGAGAGCACAGGGAGAAGAGCTGCTGCACCGAATGCCTTTCATTGTCGTGCCTCGGCGGCTCGGAGGGCTCGGCCGGCCCCGACGTTGAGCGCAGCTGCCTCCGACAGCGGCGGCGGCCGCGGCGTTGTTGTGTTGTCGTCTCTGCAGAGGAGCGGCAGGAGCTTACATCATTTCCAGTAATGAAGTGCCTGGGGTTCTTTTATGACTTGCACACTCTGCTTCTCTGGAGCTGTACAGTATGTGCTGCGTGACTCCAGGAAACCGAGGATTTGTTTTGACTTGCTAAAAGAACGTTTTGCTATTTCTCTTTACAATTTCACCGTATGACTTGTCAATTCTCTCCCCCTCTTAAGAATAACTTCAGATTTAATTAGCTGAGTGCAAACATCCTCCATTGCAGTGTGGATTATACTCCTCATTGAATACATTTACCAACGGAATGAAAGACAACTTAATCAGGCGATTCTGTATTTGTATTGCTGTGTCCAGAGAGCATGGTAGCTGTCAATAGACAGTTGCTATTGACTTTCTTTCTAGTGGGGGATGCCCAGTCATGTGGAGACCCGTCCTGTTAAGGCTTGCTCTTTGGGTTTGATGCTCTCCTAAGACCCCTTTTCAAGTGTGTTTCATTATCATTTCCCTCTCTGCTGTGTAAGAAAAATGATACTTACATGCCCTGCTGGGATGTACTGAAGGTGCTGGCATGTCCCTAGAAGTCCCCCAGTGACCTTGCCCAGCATATTTTAAATGGTGCAGTTTATACTTTGCTGAATTGCAAAGTAGCATTGCTCACGAACCTCTATTAGACAAGTTTGGCAGCAGCTTCCCAAAGCGTTACCTGGATATATGTGTGTGTGTGCGCGCTTTGAATTCCTCCATGCTGAATTTCAGTCTGCATTCCCACAACTCGGAGAACATTCTCCAGACCATGAACCACCTGGGGTGTTTCTGGGGTATCCTGACCCAAGCAGCAGCCTCCACAGTTCTCCATGAGTTCTGAAGTACATGGTTGTGCTGCAGCAACAGCAGCTGATTTTCCTGCATGTGCTGTCACAACAAACGCTTTTCGACAGCATCAAAACCAATGAAGAACAGCACAACATTCATAATCCCCTTTGTAAAACCATCATCCTATCTGTTAGAACCAGATACAGATCTTGTTATGAGCACTCTATAAAACTCCTTTAACCCCTATTAACTATTCACTTCCCCAGAGTTAAAATTTGTCAAGTCCATTTTTAGCCATCTCTTCTCTCAGAGATGCCGTGGTTTCTGTTTGATTCTTCAGAAGTGAATCATAGTTTCAAAACCCTCACTACCTGAAACACTCTTTTTTCCATTAGCGTTCAACGTGTTTAACATGGGTTCAGACACGTTATCAGAAACTTATGCTAGAATTCTTTTTAAAAAACCCCTGTGATTTCATGCCCTGGAAACACCTTTTGCACTGTAACTATTCCTACAGCTAATGGGAGATAAGAGGCATATGGATGTGAGCTAGTCAAATTAATACCATAATGGCTTCTGGCTCGGCAAGCAGATACAGTGCAAACAGAGAGCAGAACAGCTGTAGTAGAGTTACCTTTTATGTGGGTGGCATAGACGTCTGCCAATTAAAATGATCTGATGAATCATTTCTTGCCATATGATTACTGTTAATAAGAATTTATGTTAACAAGTTTGTGTCTGAACTTTGCCCAGGTTCATGCCTGCATTTATTTTGTTAAAAAATAGAGCATATCATGGTTGTTTTTCGTTCTTAATGGGCTTTCTTTCCTCCCTTGAAAGCATTCCAGGACTTCAGTAATGCAGAGCTGCCAACTAACCCTTAAAGGAAGATGTTTTTATCTCCATGTAGTGCTTAATGTATGTAATTCTGTGTATACAGAACAATAGTTTTAACCTGGGGACCTCAAGCTAAGCTTCTAACTCCATATAGCAGCACTTACAGAGAGAGCATGGCCTTCAAAATATGAACTTTTATTAAAGTCTTTGTTATTGCAAACATTTGTACTTACACTTTCCCACTGATGATAGGTTTTAGCCATCGACTTTACTACACTAACACCCTGTGTGTAAAATCAAGTGATTTTTTTTTCCAGAACTGGTGTTATATTTATGATGAGAAATTAAGCACGACAAAATGTTCTTTTAAATATGTCCTCAGCAACTTACAAAGCATTTCAAAGTATTTGAGAAGTCTGTGCAACAAGTGAGACATTTTATAGAAAGAAAGACACAAGCCCAAGCATGGTGAGTGTTAACAGACTTTGATAAAGGATGATTTGGGAATCTCTCTCTCGCCAAAGAAATGTAGTTTGAAATTCTGCATATAGTAGGACAGGGTATAGAGACAGAAAACAATTGCAATAAAACTGCTTGAAGTACAGTTTAGCGAGGATAAGTGGTTGGTGACTTATCATCCTTGTGAATCTTATTTGGGAGCCACAGTTAGAAAATATACTGAGGAAAGCAAACCTAAAAAGACTAAGGAAGAACTTGGCAAATAGGTATTCTCCCCCTGTTTGCCCTACTGGCAATTGTGCCACTCACATAGGAGGAATAGAAGATGCTGACAATCAAGGCATTTCTATGGCTCTTAAATTGAAGCTTTTGGGGGCTCTTTGGCCAACAGCCTCCTCCTCACCTCTGCTCTGTCCATGCTTACTGATGCTTTGATATCACATTTGCATCCATTTTCCCTGCAGCATCAATAAAATAAGAACTCTCCTGTGCTTTTTCCAGTGTCATCCTGCATCACCACCTACAAGAAGACACCGCCTCCAGTCCCACCGAGAACTACCACCAAACCGTTTATTTCCATCACAGCCCAGAGCAGCACGGAGTCTGCCCAAGATGCATACATGGATGGGCATGGGCAGAGGGGAGACATCATCAGTCAGTCTGGACTTAGCAACTCCACAGAAAGCCTGGACAGTATGAAGGCACTGACAGCTGCTATTGAAGCTGCCAATGCACAGATCCATGGCCCTGCAAGCCAACATGTAGGGAACAATACTGCCACTGTCACCACCACCACAACCATTGCCACTGTTGCAGTAGAAGATAGGAAGAAGGACCACTTCAAGAAAAACAGATGCTTATCTATTGGAATACAGGTACATTACATGGATTATATGCTTGCCGTTGTTCGGGATGTCTGCATCTGTTTTACTGCTCATTATACAGTCTTTTGTGTATTTTTCTTCTTGTCCTGACAGGTACCTGTGTAGAACTTGCATCAGCATAATCATTCTGCACGGTACTAATGATGTTTTCCTAATTTATCATAAATACATCAGATGCAAGGATTTGTTTGAGTCTCTGTGCTGCTTGTTATTCAGCTCTGTTAAATTACACACATGAGCACTAATCTATGAATCATAACACAGCGGGGGTCAGAAAGGCATGAATTAAATCATTGAAAGGGAATGTGTAAAACAATGATTTACATTACACTATCACCAAAAAATATTTTCATCCAGCCTCACTGAATTAATTGTCGCTGCTTATTCATGCATTTCATAATGACTGGGGTAGCCACTTGAATGAGGCAACATTGTTCCTATCTCAGCCTCAAGAGCAGAAGATAAGTTCCTTCTGATTTGCCCTTGTTAAAGAAAATTACATTTTGTTACCTCTAGCAGAATGAAACAAGAAAACTAACCTGCCAAAGTTCATTCCTTGTAACAGAAAGGACAAGCGTAAATAAACTAGACCCATGTAATCTGCTTTCTTAATTAATCTTTCTCAACCACCCACTGCCCCCCCCCCCCAAAAAAAAAAAAAAATGATGTGCATAGGACTCCCAACTATCTGCTTGCAGGATTAGCTTTTGGAACAACATACATGAACTTAAAAATCAACTGAGAATCAACACAGGTTTTGATGGGAGATGAATCCCGGGGAAATAGAATAACAATCCACAGTTTATCAGCCTTCACAAGAAGACACAAATTTTTTTCTTGCAGAAGGTGGTTGTAAGCACAGCATCGTGTGCCTGGACAGGCTTATCTGATTAGTAAAGTCTAAGAATTTACCATGAAATCTCTGTATCAGCCTGGTGAGATAGATGAGAGGTGCTGTACTGAAGTATGCCATCCCAGGGGTAGCTGCTGGAGAAGCTAAGACTTTTCTCTCACTTCATCTTGGAAGGGCAATAATAACTATTGCCTGTGGGTTCAGTTCACTGCCTTTGTTGTAGACTTTTGCTGCTTCACAGCTGTTTGTTTCAGGTATATTCTGAAAGAAGGGCTGATGTTCAGTGTTAAACATGAGAGCAAGGTCCAGGTGGGACACGGATAGAGGAAAGCTCCTCTCTTACTTATTCCCATTCCCAGACAAGCCTAAGGTGCCATTTTATTATTGTAATCCTTTATTTCACCAAAGAAACTGAGACTCCTTAGCAAAGACCCTGCAAAATAATGGGTTCAAGAAAATAATTTCCATGTTTGCAGAAGCCAAAATGAACAATGGTAATGTGAATCCTGGTTCTTGAGAGACCATCTCCCTGCTATCTCTTCTTAAGATAGTGTTGCAAGTAACAAATGCTGCTTTTGAGAGGTATGGAGGCCTCAGTTTCCCGAGATCTGGGGAAAATAGAGCTCCAAATGCTCTTCAAGCCTTTGACAATCTCTCTCTTAAACTTTGAAGTTTACAGATGACCAATATAATCACATGAAATAATCAAGAAAGCTGGGGATGGTACGTGAGGGTCTGCCAAGGCGGGGTTTGTGTACAAACCAATGGAGATGCCAGAAGCTGGGATGACATGAAGCGAAGCCTTCAGCAGTGATACAGCCTTGCAGGATTCCTGCCTGTGCATGGTGCCACCCTCACAGCTGTGCACATCAATGAGGTTTTTAGAGTCAGACAGGCTTCATAGATAAAACTACTTCATTAGTCTGCTGTCTGACCCATTTTGCAGCGTTGTTGCACAAGCAGTCATGCTGGTACAGCTGAAGGGGTAGTGTGGGAGTAGAAATACCTTAAGATAGCTGTTGATGCCAGAAATTACTTCTCTTACAAACAACTGCCCTAAAGGAGGTAGGTACACTGTCAGTCCTTTGACTGGCAGTACAGAGTCAGTCTCTCTCCACAGAATAAAGGGAGCCTAGTTCAGACTTACTCTCAACTCAGACCAAGGCTACATGTTAATGGTAGCTTGATCCATATCTGTAGAGCAGGGCAAGCTGCATTAGCCACAGGTATATTCTTAGTTTTCTTCCTCCTCTGTCTAAATAAACCTAGTGTGCACTTCTGATGAACCTCCACATGTATCCTCTACACCCCTCAGTCACTCTTAGGACACTGCAAGCCTTTGCTGTAAATCTGCTAAGCAAACAGGCAAAGTTAAGCACAGAAAAGCCCTTCCATCAAAAGGTTGCTTCACTCTGTCAGTTATGGGATTTAAGGTGTTTATCTTCCTAGAATGTACAGTATCAGGGAAGTACCTCACCTCACAGAACAGCTTCTGTAACTCCCATCCCTCATTGAGCACTTTTCCTGCATAGGCTGGTCAAGTGGCTCGCAACAAGTAGTTACTGGTGGAGCAGCCACCAACTACAGCTGGAGATTTTGCACCCATGGTCAGCTTGAGTTTATGGGTCAATTCACGACACTGCTGTGGTCCAAAAATTCTGTCTGCTGGAAAATGTTTTTCTTGTATGACTATCCATGTTATATATAGCATTGGGAGCTAACAACTACATCAACCGGACCCAGAATATTGTGATTTTGTTCAAAAACACATCTGTGGTTAAATTTTAACTTTACACCATTGGTACAAATTTCCTCATGGAGATGGAGATGTGGTATTAAGTTCCAGCCTGTGCTCCTGGGGACCACCTGTTTGCGTGATGAAGCAGTAAAGAAAATGCATCTGAGACTCATATCTCCTTTGTTTAAATCTTATCTCTGCAGTGCTCTGATTTGAGGCACTAACATTTAAACAAAATTAACACATAATTTTGACATGAATTCACATACACGTGCACATCTAGATAGAAGGTAAAGTCAAATGGTGGGGCACAATACCTGGAGTTACTGAGATGTGCTCTGACAAATGTGAGCATCCAGCCTCCATACAACACTGGATAAAATCCATCCGCATGTTGCAGGCTGAATATTGTCTTACCAGAAATGCTTCATAGATTAACAATAATGAATATTCACTAATAACATCAAAAATGAACACACCACAGACAAACTATCTGACTAGATGAAGGAACTCATGGTACAAGCTCTATGTGCAGACACTTAGTAGTTAAGGAGCATAGAAACTGCAAGTAGGTGGGTGATATCTCTGCTAAAATACATTCAAATTACCTGTCGTGTTTTGGTTTTTTTAAGGTTGATGGTGCTGAAGAATCCACCATACCAGGTGACAATAAAGCAACCAGTAAGTTCCAGTCCATAGGCGTTCAAGTAGAGGAGGAGAAGTGGTGAGTAAAAGTTAATCCTATTTTTCTAAAGTAAATAATTATGCCGCAACTAATTTTTAAGAGCCCTAGTTCCTGCACACATGACCACATAAACCTGCTTCCTGGATGAGTTGTTAGATCACCCAGCTGAAAAGCTGAGTCTTACAAATGTTGTAGCTCTTGTTTTTCAGAGGGGATTTTTCAGGACCAATGAGAGAAATGGAAGAGAATTGCCACAAATTTTGAGGGCTAATATACTTTAAATAATCTCTTTTCCCCCAGAAAATCTACCTAAACAGTGGACAGTGTTGCAACTGGAGCATTAGTCTCGGGATGGCTGCAGCAGCATAGAGCTGATGAGGAAAAGTTTATCTTGTTTTTCAGCAGAATGATTTCAGCCACACGTAGCAGTGCACTGGCAGAGCCAAACAGAATGCTTTTACTCAGGTATCTCACCCAGACATCTCTGCATTACAATTGCTCCCTTGCAAAAAAATGTTGAGATTACAAAGCAAGCCTGTAAAACTCCGTTCTCCCCACAATCTGCAGTATATCCTGAATTAGTAAACAAATATCCTCCAAGAAAAAAAAAAAAAAAGGAATAAATAAACTAGAGCAGCTATCTTTAAGGCTTATGTTTCTTTCTGATGACAAATTTGCAGTTACTTCACAGGGCAGCATAACTGTGCGTAGCACTTGAGAGACACATAAAATTTCTGAGTGCTTGACCGCAACTGCAAATCTTACTTCCTTCCCAAAACTGGACTCAGTGGCTGAGGAAAAGCCAGACTCTCCCCTTGCCTCTGGGAGTGCAGGCCTGCCCAGTGTTGCTGTGACTCCAAGCACCCACCCCAGTCTTTGTTCTCTTTCCTCAGGCCGCTTGGGCACAGTGTGAATTTTGGATGCTGGAGCCACTTTCTTGATAACTCTCAGTACCCTCCTGTGTCACAGGCGAAGCCTCAGTGCAGTATGACTTGTCAGTGAGGGAAGAGTTATCTTTGCAATCTCCTCAGAGAAAACCTGGGTGCAGCAAATCTGAGCTGACAAAATCCAGGCCCTCTCTCCTTCTCTGGCCTGCTGACTGCAGGAGCCAGCGGAAATGTCCATTTTCACACTGGTTTTTTTCCTACATCTGATAAGAATACTCAAAAATAGCATGTTATCTACACCATTTTCAATTCAACCAAATCTCCCTGTAAAGTAGCAGAGCATTTTCCTGTGGTTTTAAGAGGGTAAAGTGATTTCAGCAAAAAGAAATGTGATTTTGCAATGACCTGCTAGGCTGTTACCAAGTTCCTCATTAACCTGCTAAAACATCTCTCGCTGGCAGAAGTTTCTTTATGTGTTAGACCTTAGCCCCGTTTACCCGCAACTCTTCCAGCAGTAGATAAATGAGCACATTAGAATAGATGCTGAAGGACCATTTCACTTCAGCCTGAGCACAAAGGAATAACTACCCCAAAAGCCCAACCCTCCCCCTCCCCGCAAAGAAAGAATGAAGTGGCTGTTTGTAAATACCTTACTTCCAAAGTCCTCTTTCTACTGCAGTTTTTATTGCTCCAGAGAAAAAGGTAAAATTTGCCTGTGAGAGTCTGCCCTGAGCAAGCAATATTTCTGCATTACTTACTGACGGCTGTGTTTGGGGATTTCCTTGCTGATAAAGTTGAGGTTGCTGCTGTTTGGAGCAGACTGGCAAGCAGCAATCTATCATGGACTTTCAGAAGTGAACTGGCTGATAAAGGACAGCCCCTAATCCTTAGAAAATGAGTGCACTCAAGACACAAAGGGCTTATCATCACAGTTGGGCACTCATACTCTTTTTTTTCCCCTAACACAGCAGAGCACAATGTATTGATTATCTGTTACAGGAATAGAATTGTAAATACAGTACATTCTTCACTGCCCTTCCACCATAACATCTGCAAAGCCTAAGAAAAGCCCTTTTTAGCTGAATCTTTGAGAAAGTAATGATTTTAAAAATATCCCAGGCTTCTGAAATACTATATAAATAAAAAATGAGAAGAAAGACACAGCAGAAAGGATAAATACAGTAAATCGATCATGTTTCCTTGACAGTCTAAGCTGTTAAGTACACTGTTACAAAGCAAGAAAGCTCTTTGCCTAATGCACCAAAAGCCTACCACAGTCCTCTTCTTGACTTCCTGCTCTTTCCTTCCCCTTTCTCTCACCTCATACAATTGTCATTCTCACTCTAGGGAGTCTTACCTCCTCATGTCCTTTTAAATATTTCTGCTTCTGTGTTTGGATCAAGTAAGCAAAACATTTTGCCTCCATTTCTTGATCTAAGTCATTCAAAACCAGAGCATCTTCAGAGGACAGCTCTCTCTCTGCAATCTTCCATCTCGACTCAGACCTTTCATTGGCCCTCCACTCTCTGTAACGTGGGCCTCCTGCCAAGACAAATGCCTCAGGCTGCCTCCTCGTCTTGTACTGCTCAAAGGATAAATGTGCCTCCTGCTACCTGACCACATTAGAACTGGATCCATAGCTGCTATTCATCTTATCCCCAGTTCTTTATGCTGCCTACTCTTAGTAATCTTTTTCATACCCATTCCCAACCTGCAGCTCTGTGATTTCTAGCATTTATAGAGTACCTCTGTCCAGTCATTCTCTTGGAGAGAAATTGGTATGCATTTCTTTCAGCCTCATGATCTAACTGCTGTTACTCTTTTATCTCTCACCTGGCCTTCCCCATGATGCTGACAAAAACCTAATCAAAATGTTCTTCCCCTTTTCCTTCCAGGACAGTTTTGAAATGTGTGCCTAATGAAACCAATCCGTGCAATCTCAGGGCACTTCAATTTCTGTCCATTTCTGTTTGTCCTTTCTCTCTACCTGTAACTTCTTGACCTCAAGGGACCACCTTCCTCACTTACAGAAAATAATTGAGTTGTTAGAAGTCAACCAGTTCTACCAAAGCAGAAAAAAACAGAAATAATACATTCTGCCAGAACAATTAGCATGCATTCTTTGTGAACAAGGGATTTTCAGTCCCATAGCTCTGTAATCAGTTTTAGTCTCTCCTGCAATTTATCTTGTCTGCCCCAAGATCTCCTCCTATTACACTGTCACCCCAAAAACTGCCACGCTCATTGTCCTAGATGTACCATCAGCTAGTAATTCTACTTGATTTGCCAGCACAAGAATTTTTGAATACTGAAACGATGGAATAAGAGCACTGCCATGTGAGACTGCAGTAGACAGATGGTCCTTCTCCATCTTCTCTGGTTTCTGGGGCACCGAGAAAGGTGCCTCCATATCTTGATTCACAAAAGTGTGTCTTACCACAAGATCTTGATAAAAGAGACAAAGTATGTCCTACCACAGCACACCTCTTGATACAGTATAAAAGGGAATCATATGAAGTAACAATGTGGTAACATAAAGCAAACAATCAAACAAAAATCCTGTGTTGTCTCTTCCAGGAAAAAAAAAACCCTCACATCTTTGGATTTTATTACTATATAAAGCCATTTTTTTCATGTAGGTTTTTGGGTCTGGTTACTTACCATCCAACAAAAAATACTCAGGTTTTAGTGTCTTCCCTATACAATAGGCGAATCCTACAGTCTAACTCAAACTTCTCAACTCCGCACGCTTTAGGACTTTCAAGTCTGTATTTTGGGTAAGCTAAGCAGGAAGCACTTGATGTGATGCTTGGGGGATGTCCTGTGCAGGGCTAAGGGTTAGACTTGACGATCCTTGTGGGTCTCTTCCAACTCTGAACATTCTGTGATTCTGTGAACTACTTGCATGGCTTTTCTCAGCAGCATTTTCAGGCTATCTATGTTCTCCATGGTGGAAGCCATTCCAGTGAGAAATTCTGAAGGTCATAGACACCCCACCCCTGGAAACATTCAAGATCAGGCTGGACACGGCTTGGAGCAACCTGATCTAATTGAAGATGTGCCTGCTCTTTTCAGGGAGGTTGGACTAGATGACCTTTAAATGTGCCTTGCAACCCAGACCAGTTCCTCTGGCCAGTCCCACCCTGGTGGGACTCATTCCCCACACCTCCTCCCACCCTGTGTGTGCTTAGAGGAGGAACTGCTGCTCTGGTCAACAAAAGGCAAAGCAGGCCCTGGCTCTGACAGGGCCAATCTCCTTCCCTGGCCACAGCTGCCCGTGATCTAAGGAAACCCTCATAGCCGTGGTGGCTCCTAGCCAGCTGCTGCAGCCCTGGCCTTGGCAGAATTGGCCATAAATTTCTGATCACACCCTTCTGGTTGGCAATAGCCTCTGTGCTCCAGACCAAGCCCTGGAGGGAGGCTGAGCCCACCAGCCAGCACCTCTGCAATGCAAAGGCCAAGAGTTGGTAAAAAACAATAAACCAACCAGCTTAAAACAATGTGATGGACAAAGATAAGCTACTGTAAGGAATGAGGTTGGAGCAGGAATATTGTTCCTGCCAAAAGAAGACATGGTACCATATCTGCTAACTCCTTCTGCAGGTTTTTTTGTTCTGCTGACAGCAGCTGCAACCTTAGTAAAGAAGCCCACCACCAAGAAGGAGGACAGCCAGAGGGTAAAGAAAGGCTGAGTTTAACCTAAATGCCTGTGAGATTGACCATGCATCAGTTGGCTTGAAATCTAGATCTTTTCTGGGGTTTTGGGTTTGCAGGGTTTTTTTAGAAATGAATTAAGTTATCTAAGTTGAATTGTAAACATGTTTTGCAAGAGAAAGCAAAAGAAGACTTAGAAGCTGAGAGCTGAATGCTAACAGGTGACCGTGTTGTTGTTCAAAACACGTCGTTCTGTTGTTCTCCTTACTGGTTTATCCAGTCTGAGGTTTCATGGCTTTCTGCACCTTAGGCCAGGTATCTGCTGCAGTTCTCTGAAGCTGTAATTATTACACCTTGTGCCTGCAGGGCACAACTGAGTACAAAAGGGCCACGCCTGAAAGCAGAAGAAGCAGCAAACCCCTGTTTTGAAACTTTTTTTTTTTTTTTTTTTAGGTAGACTTGTGAATGTTTTATATGGTAGAAGTATCAAAAACTTTGGCATTAGCTTCAACAGCTCTCCTCTAGTGTGGAGTTTTAACTGAGAGCAAAGCAAAAATACTCATGTGGGACACAAATGGTATTTTGTAAGAGTAAAACATCCTGGAAGTGAGTGAGGAAGCTGTGTCAGAGACTAAAATTACCGTCTATTAGGCATTTTATATAGACGAGTTGGAGGCAGGCAGATAGTAAGTGCCTTCCTGCATTTCCATTTTATTCAAAATACACTTCCTTGGAAATATTTTTTTAATTTTGAACTGATGCTATATTCTATTGCCAAGTTGTTTTTCTTTTGAAGACAGATAAGTTACGTCATCCAGTGCCAAGAAACTGTCAGGCAAACCTGTAGCATACTATGATATAGATTAAACAAAGGCAAAAAAAGTAGGTCATTCTACTTCATTTGTTAAGCAGAGTCTGGGTTTGGTGGTACTAGCTCGTATTGAACCCAGTAAGAGCACACTCCTGAAAGAGGTGAAATGTTGAGCCTCCAGCAATACATCCTCCTGTCAAGCAGACTTTGATGTTTTCACATTTGGGTTTTGGCATACACTGAAAAGCCAGGTTGTTAACGGAAAATACAAGTGGTCATCTGAAACAGAAGACTGTCAGAGTCTAGGGCACTGAAGAAAGCAGAAGGTGGCTGTGACAGGGAGGGAGGGACATGGAGAAAAGCAAGCCTGGACTAAGGCATTTGCTTTTCTCACCGGTGCTGTGGAAGGTGTGGAAAAGTACACTGTGTATTAATGCCTTGGCTCTCAGTGAACCCTGACTAAATGACTAAAGAGAAATTCTCAGTCAGCATGCCTGTGTGGGCACACATGTTTTGTGTGTGTGCGTGTATGTGCATGCGTGCACTTCGGGGCAGATAAGGGGTTTGTAAGGTGGTCAAATTAAAGCAATTTCTAAAAAACTGACACAGATTGGGCGAATAGATTTCCACTGTCATGTCAGCCTAATGCTAGTGTCTTTCTAATCACTAATAGTAGTATAAGAGCTTTTCTCTGCCAGGGGGCCATAGCAGATACTGAGGAAAAGTATAAAGGAGTCTGTGCAAAGGATAAAGTCACTACTTCTCCCAGGAGACATTCCCAATTTAGTAGTCTGATGTTCATGGACTTCCTAAGCTGATATGACATCTGTGTAACGGCTCTTCCTGCGAATTTGATCAGGTTCTCTTTGAACCTATTTTTACCTTTGGTTTTTCCAGGATTCTGTGGCAATTTAATTACACATTGTGTGAAGAACTACTTCCTTTCACTAGATGTAGATCTTTAGACCCCTCAGCATTGCAACTGGCTGCCTTCCTCCCCACAGTTATTGCACTCTGAGAAATGGTGAAACATCCCCTAGTCAGGAGTTCATAGATCTCTCATAGTCCTCCTCAGCCATCTGTTTTCTAAACCTTTTCTCCTATGGAAGTGTTTCCACCTCCCCAGTGACCCTTGTCCTCCCTTTCTAACTTTTTCTGCTGTATCAATCCATAACAAAACGCTTTCCTCTGCTTTCCAAAGGATAAATACTATCAAGCTGAAGAATTCTGCTTACCCTCCATTTTTCAATTTGCTGGTGCATATCATGCACAACTACAGTGTCACAACCATGACTTTTGTATCATTTAACAACGCCTGTTTCAAAAGAACTGCAAGCAGCAGGCACTATGTTAAAATGTTTGACTATTAAAAATATATGTACACAATCTATTATTAAAGTTTTCCTGGGATGGGTATGTCGGAGAAATTAATTTGAGCTTCCTTTTGCAGAGGAACTGGGTTGTTTTTTTTTTTAACTGGAGGGCCTTTCTCAACTCATGTTTTGCTTTGCTCCTCTCCTCTCAAAGCCCCAGATCAACAGCCATTAATTTCCTCTATCAGCAGGGCCTATTACAATCCTCCTTGAAGTCTGCTGCAGTCCTCCTGAGCTATATGGATGCACCAGGTATATAGGACATTACATTCTCCCTCAACATCCTTCCATCTGCTCCCTCACCAACTGCAGACTAAATATACTTGATGAAGTTTTGCTGTCAGTTGTACTTGTCTAATTGGCTATTGCTCTTCACTGGAAGGTGGAATATAAATGAAAGGAAGTGAAATGGTGCCTAGCATCAAGCTCTACCATCTCTTCAGCATTTTCACTGCTCCTTGAGCTCAAACTAAAACCAGAACTGACAAGGGCAAAACAGCCAAAATATCACAGGGGAATGGGTCCTAACACTAGTTTCAAGTGTAGATGTGAGGTTGGGAACAAATCTGCATGAGTGCACAGGCATCCTGGACTAGTAAGAAGAGGGGTCAGGAATCTGTCCCTATACACTTCAAAACTATGTTAATTCTGAACCCTAAATATTACTGATTTAAGAGACATCTACGTTAATTAATTTATGGTTCTGCCTTCTTTTTCATCATGGAGCAAGACAGCTGTCTGCCTCACTTGTTTACCACTTATGCTCTCCACCATTCACTGCGGATCAAATGGGCTCTAACTACCACGCCCTGCAACAGCATTAGTTGTCTTTCACTCCTCATACTTCTCTGTGCTCCTCCTCTGTCAGCCTTTTCACCTGGCTGCCTTGGACTGCAGAATTTGAAGTGCTGTTTACATAAAGAAAACCCACCCCAACCCAAACCCCCAAACCTCCTGTCTCGCCTGCTCTTGTCTTCACCATCAGGGTTGTTCTCAGTCCTCAGATGCCCCAGCACAGGGGAACTCTGCAAGGTGAAAGGAAGCTACCTACAGGATAGCAGCCATCACAGTGAGGGTAACGCAGACAAAGGCAGAACACTAGCTTTGGTGAAAAAGAGAAGATCATTTTGGAGCTGAGGTTTGAATGTGAAAAGCAAAATGTCTGGACACGGGTAATGGGCACTAAAATTGTGAGAGATGGCAGATATATAATTATGAAGAAGCAATAAAAATACTCATTTGAATTAAAAATACTTTTTTTATATATATAAATGGGATGTATAATATTACATAGGTAGTAGACTCATTGCTATTACTACCTTATCAATTTCACATGCGTGATTTTTAAATGTGGCTTGTGAGTTTGGATGTGTAATTTCAAAGGGGAATGAGTTTTAAAAACCAAAAGATAAACCACTTCTGAAAATTAGACCCTTTTAACTTTACATAAATCAGTAACCTAAAATCCTGAGCTACTGGCACTGTTAGCTGTCCCTTGGGCTGGCCTCTGGCTTTGTTAAACCACACAACAATTAGAGGTCCTTGTCTCAATAAACAGTGAGCTTGCACGGAAAAAGAGAGATGCTTGTTTGTTTGCTTGCAATGAGAAAAAAAGGTTATGCTGATCATTTCAAGAAAAAAAACACCTGAATGTAGCACTGAGAGCTGTGACTGCCAGTCTTAGGACAAGTGGCAGAATCTTAATAAGTCCTTCCATACCGAGTTACCTAGAAAAAATTTTCTAAACATTTTCTGTTTGTGCTCTCCAAAGCTTTCGCAGGTTTACACGATCTAATAGTGTAACAACAGCTGTGCAAGCAGACCTGGATTTCCATGAGAACTTTGAAATAATCGACCCTCAAGAGGACAATACATGTTCTGGACAAATATCAAGACAGTTCTCCCGAGATGCAAGCACCTCTACAGTTAGCATACAAGGGTCAGGAAACCATTACCATGCATGTGCAGTGGATGATGACTTTGAGACAGATTTTGATCCGTCAATTTTACCTCCTCCTGACCCATGGATTGACTCTATTACTGAAGATCCTCTGGAAGCTGTTCAAAGGTCAGTGTGCCCACGAGATGGCCACTGGTTTCTGAAGCTGCTTCAGGCAGAGAGAGATCGTATGGAGGGTTGGTGCCAACAGATGGAGAGAGAAGAACACGAAAACAACTTACCTGAGGACAGTAAGTAACCACACACGGTAATATTGCAACTGCAAAGAAGTATGTAATATAGGTCAAATTCACTCCAGTGAATTCTGTACTGTGCCCTTTCTTACTTAGCTAATGAAGCTATGGTCGTGATTCTCAAAAGGACTGTATGTATGTATATAATAATCCTTATTAAAGCTGGCAGGGAATGCAAATGCTCGGCACTTCTGAAACTCCAGTGGTATTAGCTTTTGGGATTGCATAGTTCAACGGATAATTAGGAGAGTGTGGTTAGGGATCTTGTAGTATTAATGTTTCTTAACTCTTCTATTTGAAATCACTTCTCATAACCTTCCAATATAGTTTAACAGATTGTAGTTCCTTTTAATTAAATTAATATTTCAGTTGCCTTTTCAGATGGTGATTGGCATAAGAGTATTTAGATGTTTCTCCCTACTGAAAGAGATTTCAGTTGTGCTTCCAAGTTGTCCTCTCTCCCTCTTCCCCACCCCAGCCTCCCTACATCTCCCTTGCAATTCTCATTTGTCTCTGATCATCCCAATAAAACAAGCTCTTCACATTGTGTGATAAAAAGCCACACACGTGCAAACTACATCTCAGTTGTCACCACTGTCAGCAATATTAACCCACCTGTAAGGTAATGGGACTGTCTAATAAACCTTCATTGCTCAGAAGGGTTGAGGATTGAGTAGTTCACGTCTTATTCATTCACTCTAATTAGGGCAGAAGGGCTGAACATGTGTTTCCTGGTCCAGAATTTTTTCTCCCAGTAAAAATTGAAGGTTTTTTTCCATTTGTTTCTCTTACAAGGAACAGTACCATTGCTAGCTGTCAACTTTTAAACAGAGGTAAATCTGTGAGCTTATGAGCATGCTCCTTGCAAATGAAGCTGTTTCAAATTTTAGAAAGGAGCTTCTGGGAAACACTAAGGAGCAGGTGCATATATAGAATTCAGTTTTTTACAATATAGGCACACCTAAGCATATTTTCCTGGATATTCAAGTAATACTTTTCCAACCCCCAAATTAGCCTCTACCAAAGCAAGGACTACTACTTCAGCTTCAGAATTGCTTCTTAAAAATTTCTAATCCTTCCTCTCAAGAAGAGAGATGTTTGAATTCTTTTGAAATGTAAAGGTTTTGATTCATGGAAGGAAGGAAATTAACACTGGAAAAAAATTCTTAGAAATGCATAAGCTGTTTCTGCTGGAACTTTCCATTCAACCCAGTGAACGAAAAGGTATGATCTAGGTGGTCAGTTAGCCACAATTTTAAGCAACTGGAAATTGATTTTTAATGGCAAGTATAAGACAACCTGATTTTTAAGATAAGTAAAGGTTTTATATTTCTACAAAATTTGTTATATAATAGGCTAAAAATTTCTTCTGAAAAAAAAACCCCAGAAGTTTTGACCTTAAAAGCAGATCCAGATTGCCCAAATTCTAGAATTTTTGAATCTTTTTTTCCTCACACCATCAATGCATTCAAAAATCTCTTTGAACCTGTATCAGAATAAAAAGGTTTCTATTTCTGTAGTATGAAGAAATAAATAAACCTCATGAACTATGAGATTTTAGATTGAAAAAGAAGTGTGAATACATAACAAACAGGAAACATACAACTTTTATAGGTCAAAGCCACAAAACCCAATTGCTTTATCTTTGTCATAACAACTTGGACTGGTCATAAGGAAAACATATTCTATGATGAAGGTGGTGAGGGACTGGAACACTGTTGCCCAGGGAAGTTGTGGATGCCCCATCCCTGGAAGGGTTCAAGGCCATGTTGGATGGAGCTTTGAGCAACCTGCTCTAGTGGAAGATATCCTTGCCCATGGCAGTGGGGCTGAAACTAGATGATTTTTAAAGGTCCTCTCTAACCCAAACTATTCTGACATTCTATGAACCAGTAATGCTGGAAAAACCTATAAATATTTTACTTGTGCACCAAGGTAGTTGGCGCACAAATAAAGTAGTAGGAAAAACAACACGAAGTGAATTTTATGAGGCTGATAGATGCAGAAACTGCATATCTGTACAGAATTTTCTCTCAATGTCTTGGTGTCTTTGATATAAGACAGTTTTAAAGGGCTCTATAAGCAGTCAGGGGGAAGAGTCAGTTATGGGGAAGATAAAGGAATGGTTAGCCTGGCTATTCCCAATGCCTTCTTACAGCACATATGGCATATGTCCTGGCACTTTTTGTGATCACTGGCAATGGCAGGAGGAAAAGGGTCACCTGGGTTTGGTAGCCACTGTTGCAGTACTTATTCCGGTGTGTCGCTGTCAGCTGCTCTGGCACGTGTCTGTTGCCTCCCACAGAGGCTGCGCAGGGCTTTCCGCTGCAGCTCAGCACGTCCCGCTCTACCTGGTGCCAAGGAAAAGCATATGGCTGGGGCCACTCTGCCCGCTCAGCAGTGCCAGGAACAAAAGCCTGGTTGTTAAAAACCCTGCCCTGAAAAACGTCTTTTTCATACATCCATAAACTTTAAAGAGAGAGAGGAAAGGAGGAGAAGAGGTGTGTTTGCTTTGCTTTCCCTAATGAAATATAACCAGAGCGGGGAACACATCCTTTGTCTCCAACCTGACATCCCCAGCATGTGTTTGGCCAGATAACAAAATAACGAGAACGTGTGATGAGCGAGGTTTTCTCGATGCCATGGCAGCTGACAGAGGGCTCATCCCCCCGGCGCTCCACGTAAAACGATCCGCGCTTCCTTCAGACAATGCGGCCCTTGTGCGGAACAGCTGTCTCAGGGAGACGGCTCGCTGCTGTTTGACAGTAGCTTGTATGTTACACGGATACGTTGGGTATTATCTAGCTGGGAATGAATCTACCAGATGGGATTGAATGTTTCTAGCTGGGAAATGGAGTCTGCTGCTCTGTATAAAAGCAAGCTGTGGTTCAGCGGCTGCATGATGAAATGCCAATATAGAGAGAAATGTGGCTTCCCTTCCGCCATGAATTATTTATTGTATAGTATATTCTGGTTTTATCTGAAATCATTTTCTGATAAAGCCGCAGCTTGTGTGACAGGCAGATGAACGCCACTTAAACTTCAAGCTAACATACTTGATGTGATTTCAGTGTGTTTTGCAGTTACAGGGATGTTGGCTACAAACTCTAGGCCTCTCGTAAAAAAAAAAAAAAAAAAGATGTTACACATCTGAGGCTAAACACCTTATGAGAATTGATTGACGCTTTGGATCAGGCCTCAAGTGAAATCAACAGTTGACTTTTTTTATTGTTTTTTCCTCCACCATCTGCTTGCTCCTCCTACCTCTCCCCTGCAAAATTTCAAATAGCCAGGGCCTCACCACAGTTGTTGGTGACTTTTGGCTCAGGCCTCTATTGTCGCCATTTACACACAAAATTAGCAGTATCAGCCCTGGCTCCCTACACATCTCTGACCACTTTTTTTCCCAGCAGCCGTGGGCACAGGAACATGCTCCTATGGCCTTGGCATGTCTTTAGAGGGCTTTTTTTGCCGTTGTTTGTATTTCACATGGAGCACTGACCTTCTTGGAAGAACCAGAAATCTTCCTTTTGCCTTGCCCTGCGCCACCTCCAGAAGTTTCTCTTTCACATGGGGTTGTACTGTGGCTTTGGTGTAAAGATAACCATCAGAAGCAAACAGCAGGCCTGATTCACCACAAGTCAGGTGTAATGTGGGTTTAGTGGGGAGACAAGCCAGGCCAATCAAGTAAAAACTAAAACAGAAAACCAAGGCTCTCACAAGACATGTCATTATAACTCTCTTGAGTGTATATGGGCTAATCCATTAATAAAGCCTCTGGGCCAGTCTGTGAATAAAGGTTGACCTCAAATCTGCAGGAACCTCACTGCTTAGGCCCAGAGTGTTTGCAAATTCATCCAGTTCTGGCAAATTATGCAATGCTTACACACCCTCTGCTATTTTGGTTTGTTTCAATTGTTTCAAAAGAAAACATGGAAGAGTAAAGGCTAGACACGAGAGAAGAAAGTTTAGGAAAAGGTACATTTTTCATAATAGCTGTGCATGGCAAAAGAAAAAGAGTTCAGTCCCAGCCATGAGCAAGGAAAACCATCTGCCATTCCTCTGCAGGGCTTCTCCAAGCAATCATGGAATCTGCCTTTCTGAGGAGTGAGACAGGCTCATCCTGCAGTGGGCTGGAGCAGCCGTGCAGAGGGATGGTCACCAGCCTGACATGTGGCCGAGTCCTGCTGGAATCCCCCTGGCTACATGCCTCTGGCCATATGCCCAACTCATCCTTTTCTTATTCTGGTTTTCTTTTCTCCCCAGAAGGGACTTCTCTGTACGCAAGGGTTTCTCAAAGGAAAGCCAGCAAGGAAAGCCCTACCAGTGCCCAGAGGCTATCTAGGCAAAAAGTGAAATCCACAAGCAAGGAAACCATCTAGTTAGAGAAAGAAACATTAAATGTGCTAATAAAAGCCAAGTCAGAGAACACATGGAAACTGCTTTAATCCAAATGAACAACATTTGCTCATGCAGACAGCCCTATTAATTTCAGTAAGATCACTCCTGTAAGTATATATGACGTAAAGCAAGGGCTGCTCCTTCCCTAGTTTGTTCCATTTGGCTGTGTTCTCCTTAATAGCTGAGCTTAAGACCTGAGCAGTAGCTTTAACTTTGAATTTCCTGGTTTTTGTCATGCTTGGCGTTATTTAAATGTAGGTCTGTCAACACGAATGGGCTAAAATGCTGGTCCATCCTGGCTTGGAAATGGATTGTGACAGCTCTATGGCAGGATTGCTTCATATGCATAGTGCCCAGCCAACATCTGCAACGCAAATGTCAGGCTGTGTCCCTGTAATTTCAGCTATTGTTCATGCCACTTGCTCCTGGGGCAATGAGCAAGTCCCTGGTATTCTGTTCCCTAGCTTGGGCCCTGCCTATCAACCAGGTGTTTTCACATTAAGGGCATTTGATATTCACAGTCCCAGAGCGCCTCCTTTGTCACTTGTTAGACCCTGGGGCCCGTCAAAGTTGAAATGCAAATACATCCGTTGGAGTTTTAAGGCCAAATAATGCTGCCCCTTCTCAAAACTCCCCTGGCTTTTATGTGATCACTTTTCACATCACTTCAGGTGGGTTCTGTTCTTTTCTTATATTTTGTTATCCTTGTTATACACACGGCCACCTTCCCAGTTAGAGCAGATGGCAATAATTTTTTTTTTGCTTGTGTTCACAATTCTTTTATTTTGTTGTTTTCCTATTTCTTTTCCAGTGAAGACATGGAGGGGGGAGATACCTAGAGCTCTACAATTTCAAAACAGGTCCTACGCAATTCTTAGAAACAGGAGAAGCAAGAACTTACTGCTTGAACAGCACATAGTCCAAGTCTATTTTCAAGAATGTTTTAAAAGAAGAATATATTGGGGAGATTAGAGACACGAGGATATTTATTGTCATGTGTCTGTCCTAGAATAATACTCTGCGACTCCTAGTTAAGAACAGTAATAGTGAGGAGGCATTCCACACTTGCTGAATTCCATCAAAATAGCTATACTGAAGCAGATCTTCAAGAATAGACATAATTGTCTATTTACTTAAAAATGTCGCAGGAGAGAACCAGATTTAGAAGGAAGGGAGGTCAAAGCAAGAAGGGAAGGGGGGAAAAAAAGGAAAAATTCAAACTATAAAAACAAAACACTGCAGTACACACACTTCTCCCTCTGGGGAAGGGGTGACAGCAAAGCATATGATGGATGTTAATAATGTTGCTTAATGCGTTACTGGAAGGCATTCAGATCCAACAGTGCTGAGTGTGCTGTATAGCCCTGTATGGAACAGAAAGCAGACATGAATAACATTATATAGGTGTTTAAATCCATTATGATTGCATCTTGATGGGTCAGGATTTTTTGTTGCTTGGTTTTATATGTTTTCTTCATATCCTATTAGCTGAACACATCAATTTGAATGTTTATGTGTTTTTCCTCCTGTACCCCATCTCCCTTGCTGTTAAAGATTTCTCTGATTCTTTTCTGATGTGTTTTGAGTATTATCTTTGCAATTCTGTTTATTTTCTTGGTATTTGGCTTCAAACCTTGCAGGCTTTTCTTCTAAGAAAGTCTGTTGGTTTGTTTTTGCTTTTGGTTTTTCACTACACCTTGGCCTTTCTGTTGGGCACCAGATATTTTGACTGAGTAAGCAAAATGAGCACTTTGCCTTGAAACTCTAAAAGCAACATGGGTTTTGAAACAAAACTTAGGCTATGGATAAGGCTTTGTGCCTGCTGGAGAGATTCCTTTCAGGTTTTTGCATGCTTTGCTTCTTGTCCTTTTTCCCCCCCCAACTTCCATGACAGAGTTGGTTGTTGACGAGTTGCACATTAACAGACCCCTTGCTTTTGAGGGGCGAGGAATCAGTGACACTTGACTAGATACAGCCGCAGCTACAGCAGAAGCGGCAACAATAGAGAACAGCATCAGCATGCATCCCGCAGTCAGCTGGGATGATGGGTTTTAGGCAAATAGCCAGTCACTAGGCAGCCAAGGACAAGGACTTCCTTTTGCCTCTGCTGAGATCTCTGAATATTAAGCTCTTCTTCCTCGGAAGAAAGGGGCGCATTCCCATCCGTCACCAACAAGTTGTATTTACATTTCTCTGCTTGGGATGTGACTTCCAACTTATTTTGTGCATACTTCAAGGAAAAGCCCACCTCATCTCTTTTGGGTTTTTTTTTTAACCCAAGAAGTCAAGAGACTGTTTTTTCTCCCCTTCTCAAGTCTTGGGAAGCGTCAGAGTGGCCGAGCTCCAGATGAGGCAGCTGTTCCCAAATATACTCAGTGGGAAGAGTTTTCATAACAATGGGAACCACATGAAAGCTCTTGGAGTAGCTCCTCCTACTATTGAAAAGTCCTTTCAGTTGAGTGGTTTGCATATTGGGTTGCATAAATGACTAGACACACCAAGGGGTCCATTTTCAGCACTGTGCGCATAGAATTAGACACGCAAGCCTTGCTAACAATAATGAGAGTTGTGTGCAAAACTCCCTGCGCAATATGCTGAAAATATTCTGCTTAGTGAATCTTCCAGCTCACGGCTATTTCCTGGCAGTGCTGAGCTGAGTTCTGGGAACAACATGAAAGTCTGGGCTCTGTGTGTGTTCACAGAGCTCTCTCCTATAGGTTCTGAAAAAAATGTGAAAAGACTCTCTCTTCCCTCCCCCTTTTTTTTTTCACCCCTTTGTATGTCTGAAGTATAAATGAACTCCACATCCCACTTTTCCTTCAACAGCCTTAAGAAGTGAGCTTTAAGGCTGCTAGAGGAAAAGCCATTTGCCTTGAAGGAGGAGAACACAGATTTCGTAGTACTGTGGGTCGAATTTCAGTTTATCATGAGTATTTGTGCCAGTCTCCTTAGCGTGCGGCTACTCTGCCCCTTGGAGAGGCCTTTCTCTTACCAAGCACTGCATGGTGGCATTCTGGTAGCCAGCACTGCAGCCAGTCACAGGACTGATGAAATGCTAAAAAATTTGTTAGAAGAGGTTATAGCAAAGTTACATGTATTTATGTATGTATGTATGTGTGTATATATGTATGTATTTATTTTTCATTGTGATAGGTCAAAATACTTAGTTATTTTCCATGGGGAGCTCTGTTAACACTGTCTTAGCTTTTCTACAAAAGTGGCTGTGCCCAAAGGATGGTGCAGAAGATGGCAACTTAGGACTAGTATGTCTTCTAGGCTCTGCCAGCAATTCATTCACCTTGAGCAGTCCACTTCATCTGCTCGTTTTTCCTGTTCCTCCTTCACCTGTCTCATATATCCAGGCTGTAAATTTCTCAAGGAAAAGTTGCTGTGTCTATTTGAGGGCGGGGACAATATAAATATCTCTGAGTAGAAATGATAGTGAGAACTGTGACACAGTGGCTGCCATTCATGTTTTTCATTAAGGAAGTGGTAATACTTAAAAATTAATTTAAATTAATTTTTAATCACTTGTTAACCAGAGAATTGGGGATAATAAGTTGCTTCAGCTGAGAGGGAAAATTACTGAAGGAGCTAGATAAATCTGTGATGCCAACCTGTTTTTTTAAAGACTGTTTTGGTTTTTTTCCTGAGCATTGAAAGTGTCAAACAAATCAGTAGCTGCTTTCTTGCTCACGGCATCAATTCTTTCACTCAGCAGTCCCTAAATTCACACTCTGTTTTTTGGATTCACTGTCTTACTGCCAGCTGAGGCCATGCCTGCCTTTCCACTGTGTTTCTGCATTCTTGCTTCTTTTTTCACACACACAGAGGTACACACAAACACAGGTGTGCACACCCATGTACAGGTGCACACACAGAGTCTCCCCCCGGAACAGAACTCAGCAAAGCCCCAGGGAGTTCCTGAATGCACCAGTCTATGCCTTGGGTTTGGGCAGTGTATTCCCAACTACCCCTGGCAGCAGTAAAATCCCAGTGTCGGAGTGAGGTTGAATGCAACCAAAACAGTATGAGCTCCTGCTTTATTCAGAGGCATTTACTGTGGGCTGTCTTCTGGTTCACTGCAGCCCTTGGCAGCACTCGCTCAGTCCAAAGGGGCAGTAAGTACCCAGCTGTCTGTACAAAGGAGTCCTCAGACAGTGCAGGAGCTGCACTAGGACTCTTTGACACCTCCCTCCAAGTCATCAGCAAGGAGGAGAGGCCAGGGTGTGATTGCTCCCTAAAGTACTCCTGGGCATTTGAATTCAAAGGCAGAAGCAGCCTTGGATTGTGCTCACGCAAAGTACTCAGAGGGTCCAAAACATTGGCATGATTAATTGGCATGCACTGAAACAATCACCCCCTTTCTGGGGCTCTGATCGAGCAACACTCAGCTCCACCTGACAGTAAGGCCTGGGTTGCTAAGTGAGGTGGAGAAGCAAACAGGGTTTGGGAGCCGCATGCCTTTGTGCAGGGAGCTGGGTTTCCGTTCAAAGCCTGAGCCTGGGTCATAGTGATACGGGTGGTGACATTTCTGGTGAGATTTCTATACAGCACGCAAAAGCTTTTGATTAGCCACGTTTACACTGTCATTACAACCGGTTACAACTGGTCTCACTGGAGGAATGAGAGTAAGATGCAGCAACTTTTTACACATTTTTGCCTAGTGGAGATCTGACCTTAGATTTATCAGCTTTTCTCTTTTTGTGACTGAAAGATAACATACCTTTTGAAAGCCAGAGCTGACTGCTACACAGCTTTCTCCTCTCTGTTTATAGGCTTTTAGTTGCCTCCAGCAAAGAAAGCATTGTGACTTACTCTTCTTTTTCTCTCAGTTCTAGGGAAAATTCGAACTGCAGTGGGCAGTGCCCAGCTTCTCATGGCCCAGAAATTTTACCAGTTCAGAGAACTTTGTGAAGAAAACCTGGTATGTAATTTTTCTGCTAGATACTACTGTGTGCCTTTTACTAACCCTGTGAATAATCCTGCATAAACTAAACTGATTTTCTGACTAATGTGGCAGTTTTTACAGTAAAGGCCTTGATATAAATTTAGGAGTAACTCAAACTTGTCAGAGTCAGCATGAGTTTCACAATAGCTTGAGATCCTTAAAATAAAGGCAAAAAGCTTCAGGTGAATTATCAGGAGGCTCTGCTACTGACTCCAGAGGAGCAAGGGTCTGTCCCTTGACCCTCAAGTTCATGGGCACACAGTTGGGTACAACACCTTAAGGTCTTTGAGAGTGGAGCCTCCTGAGTCAGGCTTTCCCATGTGTTCCTGGGAAATAAGCTCCAGGCTAAAATCTGCCTCAGTGGACAAATGCAACAGAAATTGGCTCTGTCTTCATAAGACTTTCAATTCTTAATATAAAAATTGAAAAAGCCTTCTGATTACACATCTTTGCAAAAAACAGCCTAAAACTGGGCAACCTACTAGTGTCAAGCATTGAAAAACTAGGAATCAAAGTGTAATCTCTGGTCTCCTTATGATTCTAAAAATATATACTTTATTGTTTTCAATAATTGCACCTTTCATGGTATAATCATCCTATGAAAATCTGTTGTCAGTGTGACTGTGAAAAGCGCAAATAGAAATTTTATAGGCAAGCAACTGAGTCTTTTGGCTTTATTGCTTCTGAAGATGAAGAAAACTTCATCTTTTCAGAAGAAAACTTCTTCTTTTCAGAAGAAAACTTCATCTTCATCTGAAGAAAGACAAAGTAAAACTTGAGCCATGTAAAACATCATGCAAGGTGCTGCTAGTAATTTATTTATTAGCAACAAAATTAATAACAATATATCAGTGTAGTCCGACAAGGCCACAGCAGCCACAAAACCTTGCTGACTGGTGCAGGGACTCCTCAGCATTTATGAAAAAAACATGGCTGAAGTGAGTGTATGCAACATCTCATTTTAATTAAAGACTTTCAGCTGGGAACCATCTTATCCTGTAGAAAGCCTTCCCTCATACAAACCTTGCCAGTGGAGCAGGGATGGTTTCGTGTACTCCCACTGCATGCAAAAAGCATCCAGAGCTGGGGTGCACTGAAGGCACAGAAGGAAGGATTTCTTGGGTCACCAGCCTCTGGCCCAAGCTGTGCTGAAGATGCTGACTCTCCAGATGTGCTCTTCTGAGCAACGCTCTTGGGCTGATGTGTTTGCACACGCAAAGCAATGCTCCCCACCCAGCTTCATTCTTCCCAAAAATCTACCTGTAAAAATGGGTTTACTGTGCTTCTGCATGTAGTCTTCTGAGCTTTTCACCCTGCACAGGTTATTCTTGACAAACAACNCAGGTTTTTCTTAAAAAAAAACAAAAAAAAAAAAAAAAAAAAAAGAAATTGGCCTGAGGTGTATAAGAGACAATTTTACTTGAAATGGTGTATTTTTGTAAATCTTACAATCTCAGAGTGTGGAAAAAGTGTTCACACGTCAGTATATCACTGTTTGCACATGCAGGAAATGAGGAAATGTACATTTGCACAGTTACCACTTTTTTACAAGCGTGAGCATGGTGGGGAGTCCTTCCTCATGAAAGTGAAGAGGAGGCTGCCAATTCACTTCAGTGCAGATAGGATTGCCACCAGCTGTGCCCAGGAACACCCCTAGGCAGGTCCTGCCACAAGGGCCCTTTACCCTTAGTCTGTGGGGGGTACCTGCTGCCTTTGAGGAGTGGGCGTTTGCAGGGCACAGCAGCTCAACGCAGAGCCAGACTCCTTGAGATAAAACCTGCCAGTAAGTAATGTTTTGCTTTGCTCCTCTCTCTGGGTCTTTTCTATCACTTGGATCTGCTCAAACTGCTTTGCTAGCAAGATTCGTAACCATTTGCACAAATGCTTTACATTAAGAAGTACTAAAGCCGACATGTTTTTTTCTTCTGTTGCACAGAATCCTAATGCACATCCACGGCCGACCTCCCAGGATTTAGCAGGGTTTTGGGATATGCTGCAGTTGTCCATAGAAAATATTAGTATGAAATTTGATGAACTTCATCAGTTAAAGGCCAATAATTGGAAACAGATGGATCCTCATGACAAGAAGGTAGAACACTGTAGATTTTGTATGCTTCATTTAAAACCCTGTACAAATACTGGACAGATTAAATAGGCCTCTGTGTTACAGCGTTGACGTTAAAAATGTGAAATGAAGCTCATATCAAATTAATTTCATTGTAATAATAATGTTTACATAATAATCATCTGGGATATTATCTGTAATATGTTTCAGGCATATTTTTAAACCAAACCTGTCTTTGTGAATCGGATGATGGGAATGCGGTACTTTGTTAAGCTTTACATTTAATCATATTAGACGATCAATCGTTGGAAGGAACTGCCTTATATATTGATTCTTAAAATTAAATAAATCACATTTACGGTTCATATTATTGCATACAGCGAGAGTTCTAGGTTGTGTTACTGATAAAACTAGGGAAGCACTGTAACCATCGCTGACTTTGGTAGCCAGATTACAAACAGCAATATCAAAAATATGCCTTCCAAAATGTTACATGAAAGAATTACATTTTTTTGTCCATTTGTTTGTTTGGGTTTTTTTTTTTGGGGGGGGGGCCCTTTTTTAAATGGGCAATTTCACAAACACCTTCATTTTGCTGGTAGTGTTGTTTACCTGAGGTAGCATAAAAATCATCCGGAGCTTTGGTCTTTTTTTTTTTTTACCTTTTTTTTTTACCTTTTTTTTTTTTTTTGATAAATGTAGTCTTCTTCTGTCACCATAAAAAACTACCACATCTCCAAGTGTGAGTCATATTTCACTTTACATTCTCATTTGGCACCATCACCTTTTTTTTTTCTCCTCACTATCCACCTCAAGACAAACAACACTTGGGTGAGCCAAAATACACAAATGTTTCAGAAAATCCTCGGAACACAGACCCATTCCTAGAGGAACCAACGGTCTAATGTCACGCTTCTATAAGTATGTAATTTGGTGGCCTAATTTCCACTGTGACTGGTCTGATAGCAATGAATACAGCCAACAGGTAGGGTCACCAGAAGGAGGGGGAGCATGACTTACAGCTACAGTGGCTCAGACAGGAGTCCTGGCTACCCCAACTAGCGGTCAGCTGGCTGCCGATGACCAAAGTGGTGTTTTCTTTTGGACAAATAACCATAATAATATCAAACCCCGTTAATCTTGCAGCAGGAAGCTTGTACAGGCAGTGCTGGTAGCACTATTCCTCTTCCTCCAATCAAGACTAAATACTCATTCCTGACTTAGGAGTGCCATGTTCACACCATTTGTGCACACCTAGTGTGTTTTGTAGGGGAATGAATGGGAATGTGTTTTCCTAGCCCAAGGTACTGAAGGCAAGTCATTTTCTTCTCTTCTTTTTTTTTTTCCAGTATCTATCAGAAAAGGAAGCTAAAAATGCCAAACATGCATGCACAGAAATGCTGGTATATGGTCTTTCATTAGCTTTTACAGTAAAGCGGGTAGGCTGAGTGTTTGCAATTGCAGCAGTAAGAAATGAGAGCTTTCCTTAAAAAAAATGTGCCTTTTCTTTGCTTCTGAAAAACATTTCAAAGAGTTTCCAACCAAAAGAAGACTATAACGGTTTAAAGGAAGTTAAGTAGAGCTGAAGAAAGGGACCTACAGTAGGAAGGTAAAGATTTTAAAGAATTACACTGTGTTCCTGTTTCAACAGCATTTGTCTATCATTTTAGATGAAACAGATCATCTCCTTTCTTAAAAAGGATTTTTAAAAAGGAAGAAAAAACTTTCTGTGGAATTGATATTTGCCTCTGGCCTTTGCCACTGGGCCCTTTTTAAGCAGCATAGATTAATCCTCGGATGGAGAGAAAAAGCAAAGTATGAATAAGTGTAACTAAGCACCTTTATATTTTGAGCCATGGAAGCTGTTGTGAGCAGCATGAGAGAAAACGAAAGGGCAGAATGGGACCTTTGTAGTGTGATAAAATCCCTTCGCTCAGAGACCGTGTTCACAGTTGGAAGGGGATGTAACTAAAAAGACAACCTAATTAACTTGACAAAGTCTTTGTGGACGCCTGAAATTCAGTTCTGAATACACTTTTCTTTTGCGCGAGAGATCCCTCTCTGAGGGGGTTTTTTTGTTGGTTTCTTTTTCTTTTTTTTTGTGTGTATGTGTGTGTACATGCACCAGGATATACATAAAAGTCCTCCTTGTTGGTCACGTATCTGGAGCTAGCTGCCACCATGATGATTAATGCATGTTCTCTTAATGGTTTTTAAGTTTTTCCTACCAGATTTTCTATTTCTAGCCGAATGTAGTTTCATGCCTATTTAGCACGAGGCCAGAGTGTGTGAGCTTGCACAGCCAGACTCAGAGTGTGGGATTTTTGAGCAGACACTAAACTGCTATGAAATAGAAACATGAATATATGGTGTTTATTTAAAAACTGCTTATTCTGACGCACCAGCTGCAGACAGCTAGCTCCCATCTGCATTTGGGAACGCCAAAGCCGTGGCACCTCCGTGTTGCAGGAGCATCTAGTGCTATGCACGGAGAGATGAGGGTGGCTCAGGAGCTGGGGCTCTCCAGAGTTCCTCTGCTGAGAGCAGCGTTCCCTCCCGGCTGCACCAGCGGCGGGAGCTCGGTCTCTTTCCTAGTCCCTGGCACTAAGCAGGTAGCGGTGGGGGCCTCGGCCCGAGGAGAAGTAGCACGGCGGCCGGCCCTCCCCTCCCCTTTGCCCTTGCCCTATGTTTATGAACCCTTGAGCACAAAAGCCAGTTGACTGAAGACAGAAAGGCAGATAAGAGCTATCAAACCTTAGGTAAAATGTGTGTTCTAACTACTGACATATCCTAGTTTTTCCCGCCTTTCCCTGAGAAGCTGTATAATGCCATTAACCTTCTGCTTTGATCAGGAGAGAAGGGTCCCTCCTCCAGTGCCAAAGAAGCCATCGAAAGGTCAGGTGCCACTCATACGAGAACGCTCTCTGGAAAGCTCGCAGCGTCAAGAGGCCCGGAAACGGCTGATGGCTGCCAAGCGCGCTGCATCGGTCCGCCAGAACTCAGCTACCGAGAGCGCCGAAAGCATTGAGATTTACATCCCCGAAGCCCAGACCAGGCTATGAAGGGATCCAACCGGGAGGACTCTCTCTGGCAAGACAAGCCTCATGTATAATCTGCCCCTCTAGGCTCCTGCTCAAGGTCACCACGAAGTATTCGTACCTCCTCCTCTCTCTCTCGCTCTCTCTCCCCTCCTCTCCCCCTCCCCTCTCTCTGTACGCAGCTGCCCCAATGCTCCCAGTGAACTCCACTGCCATGGCGTAGTTGTCGGTCCTCCGAGAGATGTCCTCTAATCACCCTTGCTTTCTGAAGGTTCACCCACGTCATCACGATGCTTTGTCACATGTACTGATGCTGCCACTTCGCCTCATGTAAATGAGTACGATCCTTTTTTCTTTTCTGTTTGAAACAAATAAACGCAGCGCTCAGACTTCCACACACCCGCGCACCTGTACAGTAGATGCTCCATTTAACTTACTCATGATCTTTAGTTGACCTAAAGCTAGTCTGTTACCCAGTGTACAGCAATATCAAACTGTAGGGGACTTTGGTATTTTCAGTCATGCAGGGTGATCCTTTCGGACTCTGCCGTCTTCCTCACAAAAGATGAAAGGAGCTATGACTCGGATTCCCTTTTTTTTATTACTATTTTTTTTAAAGCAGATGGCGCACTTTATTCTAAACCTCCGAATCACATCTTCACCTGAATTAAGGAGTCACACAAGGGGAGGGAGCTCGGGTGGGAGCGGGGAGGGGGGGAAGAAAAAAAAAAAACCCACAGCTCTGGCAGGTGAAAAAGTGGAAGTATATCCTGCAGGTGAGATGGCGAGGGATATAAAAGATCCTGTGGAAAGATACCTGCACACTCACAGCTGCACAAACTGCCTCATTTTTATTTCATCAATCACTACTTAAAACATTTCAATCAGCAGAAGATTGTAAATTCGATCTTCCAGGGAAATAATCTATTTTGAAAGGCAATAAAAGAGTAAAAAAGGAAGGAGATAAGAAGCAATGACAGTTGAAGAGATAAGAGAAGGATTTTCTTGTCCAAGTATTAAGAATTTTTAAAATTGTACTGTATTGTCAATTCCTCTTGTATTGTATTGTATGGATTATATTGGTTAAAAAAAAAAAAGAAAAAAAAGAAAAAAAGCTTGGTTTTGTTGATGTCTTAATCTCGGTGGGACCATCCAATCTCATACGTCCACGCAGCCACACACGGACACCTGTAGGTGAATTACTGTACATGGAGCCTCTGATGCTTTTCCAGGCCAGGCTTGCTTTGCTCTATCCACAGCTGGTTGTATGCTACAGTTCAGACTGCTTATCACCAAACTGTCCATATTTAGGAGTAAATTTCTAATTCAGCCTCCTCTTAATAGTATAAAGTACTCACTTGAACAAGAACAATAGACTATTTTTCACAAGTTATGGGATCAATATGAACTTAATATTTTTCACGACAAGCCTTCCTACCCTGGCTTCTGCCATTGTTTTGCAATCACGAAAAATATGCATCCTAAGTAGCTCATTAATAGTGGGCGGAAATGGCAGATAATAGGGCTGGAGAGGAGCCTGAGAGGTCAGCTCCTGTGTGTCTGTCCCCTCCAGCCACCTCTGGCTGGAGCACGATCTTGTCCTCCAGCTCCTCCGATGAGGAACGATGCCGACCACGCTGCTACTGGAATCTCTTGTGCCAACATTAGGAAAGCTACGTCAGGCATGTTGCTGAAAGCGAGTTGTGTGCGTGCGTGTGAGCGTGTGTGAGTGCGCACACGCGTGCCTAGCTGGCACGTGCTGCTGCCAGCAGAATTAGCGTGAGCTGCCTTGGGTGACAGGGCTGCCTTGGGTGGCAGGACTGGTGTGGGCAGAAGAGCGCTGTGCAGTCCTCAGCGCGTGTGCAGTCCTGCAGCGATGTCTTCCAGACTCCTCTGCTGCTCCCAACATGCTCTTCACCCCGTCTGCCAGGGCAGGGGTGCGCGGGAGAGGAAGGCAGGCTGCTTTCTGCTGCCAGTGAGCACAGGCACAGGGACAGCCCCACCACGGAGGGGCATGGGTGGCAGCCCTTGCTGCACGCCAGTGCTGGCTGGCTGTGCCCGTGGCTGCTCAGCCTGTATGGACAGGCCAACCAGTGAAAAATCCCACTGCACATGTGGAGTAATTCTGCAGCTTGCACTTAAAAAGCGTTGAAAATTGTCATCGAAAAGTTAAGCTCTTGCTAAAACTATTCATCGAGACCATGCCAGACAGCTTCTTTTCCTATGACATCATAGCCAGGTGCTAATTTAATTTTATTCGAGAAAATAGGAGAGGTAATAGGTTCTGGCACCAAGTATTTTCATGAGAGCATACTAAAACCACTAGAGAATTTGCTACCTCTCAAAGCCATCGATATCTGAGCTATGTCTTTATAAACAGGGCACAAATATTTACTGCTGTGGTTTACAAGATAAGGGCTAATAATTTAATATATAAAAGACTTTTAACTAGAGTAATCAGAAATCCAGTGTAACTCTAGAGTGCTTGGTGTTACAGGAGCTTCAAAAGGTTTGACCCTCTAAGCGTTTGAATACCAGTGTATTTGCTAGTTTTGAAACACTGCGTTTAACTTTTAGCAGCAACAAAACATCACCGTGTTTGCAGTATGTAATAGTGCCAACTGCCACTTTTGAGCATATATAGTCATAGGAAGTATTAATTATTTGGAACTCATTTGTACTGAAGTATTCAAAGCAGTACCTAGGTGAGAGTCCACATTCACAACTATGTCGCAGAATTACTTAGTTTTGTGAACGTTTTATGAAAGATGAGTTAAGACTTTGGTTGACAAGTGGCTACAGAAATTTATATCCAGCAAGTTCCCCCCTAAAAAAGCAGAAAAGTGAAGACTATCTAGTCTTGTACGTTACAAATTATTGTATTTGTATATCATAGAATATTTTTTGTATCTATTTTAAATGAATTTATTCTTAGCTGAATGCTTGTTATTTCATTTGGCACTGGAGAGGTTATTACAATGTTTGCCTAGTTTTTTAGCAAAATATTAAAAATACACCAAATACCAGAAAATATAAAATAAAATAATTCTGCCCCTAGAATGCCACTAGTTAACCACTTGACTCATTTACCAACACTAACGCTAGTATATTTGCTCCATCATCTGTTTCAGTATAATTTGTAACTATTTGTTTTTAGTCTAAACTGCCCAGTGTATATTAAAAATGCCTATATTCTGTTTCACTTTGGGACTAAACTATTGGGTTTTTTTTTCTTGGGGGAAATTTTAGAAAAGGTTGGTTTTGTCTCCTGCTTCAAAAGTTTAAAAAAAAAAAAAAAAGAGGTATTTATTATATTTTTTGCAGATGTTTCCATAAAATTCTCATAATCTTTTTGTAAAGAAAGATGAAGAAATGGATTAAAGATTTTTAATATTTGAAAAGGTAAATAGAAATAATTTATTTGTAATATATTTCAGTTTATTTATTGGTGTTCCCTTAATGCTTTGATGTGCACTATCACTTTAATTTAAACTGTATCTTTGTGACTTTATTGGGGTTTTTTGTTTTTTGTTTTTTGTTGGTTTGTGGTTTTTTTTAAGGAAAATGGTCAAATGCATATTTTAAGTAGAATGTAAATCACTGGCCTACCTTCATTCCCAAATGTGATTTTAAAAATGTTTTTGATTTGAAACAAAAAACATAAATTTGAAAGCCTTTAGACAGAGGAGAGTGTTTTTATGGCTTAACGATTTGGGTTTCCATAGGATTATCTATCTGGTTTGTGTGTGGACAGGAAAATGTAAATAGATGAATGTTTCCCATAATGTAAAAAGAGCAAATTAATAAAATAATTAATGCACTGCTTGTAAGAGCTGTGGCTTTTCAATGCAAATTCATTCTTCCAGAACTGCCAAGGCATTTCATTTGATGTGGTCAAGGATAAAAGCACGACAAGCAGAATGTTTCTCTTAAGCTCTCATTGCTTAAGACCAGCCCTGCAAAGTCTCATCTCAAGCATCCTGCTGAGCACCCTGGAAGTGTTCATCTGCACAGAGTTGCTCACAGGCATAAAAGTTGCCATGATCAAGGCCTTGAGCCTTAGCAAAATCTTCAAAGGCACTTCTGCACGGAGCCTAGCCAAACCCCACTGAAGATGCCAGGAGTTATGCTGGGGACTTCAAAAGAAGTGGCAAGAAGACCCCAGCCTGATTGGTTTTCCCCTTGCTGGTTCCCTTTCATTTTCTGCTTATGCCCCATGATGTCTGAATTTTGGGGGGCAAAAGAGATCCCTGGCAGGCATAGCTAACTTTCCCTTCACTGGAATGCTGCTTCCAGATGGGGTTTTTCCTACCGCGTGAAATAAAGACAGCCACCAAATCCCACAGAAATATGTCCTGGATGATGATGTTCACGGTTATACCAGTATTTAAACAGGTCCTGATTCACTTTGTAGTACTTAGCAGTTACATTAATAGTGTGCCAGTGCTGCACCATATGCTGTCTGCCCATGCTTAGACCCTCAGCACAGAAAGGCCAGAAAGATTTGTGCTACAGATCCATGGGCAGGGAAAATTCTGCTTAACACCAAGATGAGGGGATTTTTTTTCACATGCTGGAATTTATGTGCTCGTTAGTGACTGATAAATGGATGCACCAGGGATGGGGGGTGGGGGGAATGCTTTATTACTTAAGAACCTTTCTGAGGTGTCTGGCACCTTTTTGTAATGAGGATAGCTCAGAGGGAGTAAAACAGTAAGTATGTTTCTCGCTGTTCTCCAGCAGAATTATGAAGTCCAAGCTCAACCCCGCCTTTCATGTAGGTAAACTTTATCCCTATTTATAATACAAGGTTTCCTTCCAGATCAAATCAAGAGCCTTCCCCAGAAGCATATCTTGTTGCCAGTTTGTTTGCCAATGTCTGTTCTCTCCTGCAAGACATTGTTTTTGCATCACGCAATAGGCAAATAATTCACTTCAGCCGTCAGTTTGGAGCATGCTCGCCTATCAAATCTGATGACTTTGAGCTGACATTTTTGATAGCAATTAATGATAAAAATATTGGCTGCTCTGCTGCTACTGGTATTTGTTATTGAGGTCATAGGTTTATACATGATTTGGAGCGCAGAGAGCAAGTGAATTTCTCTTTTCCCACTGCGCATCACGTAACAGGGCCGGGTCAGCCTCACTAGCCGTGGTCCTGCACTGGGCAAACCTGAGACCAGCACTCACAGCTGAAAGATACTCATCTCCTTTCCCTTTAGTCTGCTGCTATGCCAGTGACCTATAAAACATTGCTGTGCTGTCACAGTAAGCTCATTCACATCGTCCCTTCCCTGTGCTTTTGCGTGCTGGGAGGTTTTTACAGACCCTCTTCTGCACGGCTGCTGGGCCACCGTTGTGGCAGGAGAAGGTAGCTGCTCTCACTTGATTCATCAGGATGCATTTGGATGCCAGCTGCAAAACATGACGTGACTGGTCCTTCCACCCAGCAGCCAGGCTTTCCCACGCTTGGGTCCCATCGGCGGACAGCACCCTTCTCGGTAGTGCGTGTGACTACAGCCGGTCTTCTATTGCTCCGTGAGTCACATGCCCCATTCGCAGTGAGACAAAGGGGCAAGCAAAGGACCAGGGCTTCCTGGTAATTGTGTTTTTCATGGTTCTCTTCACCGATCCATTAACAACATAATCATTGAAATTAGAGACAGAAAAGCTCTGCTGGGGCATTGTGTTAACACTCTGACAGTTCCAGATTGCGATCTACTGAGCTGTGGCAGGTAAGTCATCACCTCCCCAGCTCCGCTCCACCCAGAGGGGAAAAAAAACCACACACACAGGAAAGAAGCGGGGGGGAAAGGGTTATATTAACAAACAAGCTGAGCGGTGACACTGCCACTACCTATTATGGGTGCAGAGGCCTTCATCATATTGACTCTTCAATTAACTATCTCTGTGACAGGGTGCCGAGATTTTCCTCATTTTCAGCCAAGCAGAATGGAAACAATTATGGATTTTGCCACCTCTGTTCAAAGAGGAGGAAATACTGAGGTGTTGCAGAGCCTCTGGAGAAGGCAACCACTGCATGGCCCCTGAGCTACACGGACGGTGACACTGCCGTATTTCAAAGCTGTCAAAGGTTTTGGGAGAGGGATGGGCCTTGCCTTGAGTTAAAGAAAAGCAGTAGGACAGAGTGTGATGGATGTTTTATGGGTATCAAATATCTCACCAAGGTAAGATAAGTCACTGTGTAAACAGCCATGTGCTGAAGTAAACACCTTAGTTTGGAGATGGTAACTAGGGAGCTGAGATGTTGAATAGCAAAAGGTAACCCATTCCAATGTAACTAGCCTATTTCCCCGGTGGGAATGTCCAACCTATCAGTTATCCCTGGCTTCAAACTAGAGAATTATCAGTCATGTCCTTAAAATACTATATCTTACTTTTTCCTGTTGTACTGACTACGAGTGCTCACAATTGCAATCTGGAATGGCTTTGTGAACGTGTGTTCAGGACTGTGCTCATCTCTGATTTTTTTGTAGCACTGAAAAGTTACTGCATTTCACGACTTGGACTATATTATTTGTTATCTTACAGTACGTTCTTTTTTCTGTTTTTTTTTTAATAAGTGGTTGTAATAATAAATTGTGCTCCAGTCCTTTTGTCAGTCTTCAGAAGAAAACTCCAATTACCTGAAAAAAAAATACTGAAACTTCTTCATTTTGTAGAATGTTCTGGTAAATCTTGGCTAAGCTAGGCCTAAGGGGAAGGAAATTGAGATAACTGGTGCACTTAAGCATGTATCATTCCTCATCTCTCCAGTCAATAACTGACAGCAAAAGGGGAAAAAAAATCATACAGGTCAGACAGCTCACAGATGGTGCCCCAAAACTGAGATGGCATTTTGCTGTGCTGTGGGACAATCATACCTGTAGCAACAGCTGAAGGGGGAAATGCCTTCCCACCTTGGAGGAACGTTTCAGTAAACAGTTTTTAAATACGTGACATCCCTTCCCAGTGCATCAGTGCCACCATGACCATAATTCTACCACTTCCACAAACCCCAAAGGTAGCATCAGCCCCAGGGCAGTATCATGGTGCCAGCTGAAGGCAAGGACATACAAGGCCCTGGGCAACAGCAGGCCTTGCATGGGGCAGGGCATTGCTATTGAAACAGTGGCAGCTCTAGGGGAATGTGGTGTGGATTAAACACAACCCAAAAGTAATCCAGGTCAGGTGGCTGCTGCTTCCATGAAGTAAGCTGTCACAGTGGGAAAGAAGAGTTTGAAAGCGTGACTTCTCTTTTCATCTAGCTATCTGCTGTTTTAATCCAGCATAAGAACCAGGCTTTGAATTTTGATGAAGTTACACAATCGTATTTGCAGTGTTGGGGAGAGAAACCAGACCTCATCCCAGACTAATTGCCAGCTATAAAATTTAGTAGAGGCAAACATAAAGACAAACCTGTGGCAATTTCAATGGAAACTTGTCCATGTGTCAGTCTACAAGTGAATCCAGAAGAGCATTGCCTAAAACACACAAATTTTAAGTGGTGATCCTCTGCAAGAGGATCCCATGATCTTGCTCACTTGCCCTGATTCACCACATAGTAAATATTGCTGCAATTTAAAAAATGTAAAAACTGGTGACTTACGTCAAAGAGGCTGTATGACTACACATAACAGAAAAACATCTTTGACAAACAGGTGGTGAGTATCGATCTGAAAGACTCCATGAAGTACTCTTTTGTATTACTCACCTAATGCTTCAACTGACAAGAAGTTTCCTTTTGTTTACATCTTTCCTGGCAATAGCATCATGACAACTGCAGCCTGTCTGCAAGAACGTACACGGACCTGGGAACCCAGCCATACATTAGCAAACTGCAGTGCACTCCACGTGTTTCTCATCCTTTGCTTAACAGCCTTGTGCTTGTAAAAAAAGCTGCTTGTGTGCTGTACTGCATTCATTGTGATGATTCATGTCTATCAGCTTCTGCCAGGCAATGCTGGGATTTCAGGTAGGAAGCAGCCCACCTCCTGTATTTTCTCTCTGAGATAAAAATTTCTTTAGTGGAAGGTGGGAAATAAAACCAAGAAACCAATCCAAAACAAAGAAAACATGCTGAAGCATGCAGAGTTTGTCATTAAAGTATAATCCAAGCAGATTTTGTTTGTCAACAGTTGCATAAGCCAAAATAACAATTCTGAAATGATTTCTAACTGGAACTGTTTTCATATCAAGCAGCACGTGCGAGCTTAACGCTAATGGTTCAAAGCCTTCCCAAGTGTCAAGTGGTGTGATTGCAGGTGCTGTCACAGCATCCCTGCCACATGCATCAGTGGTACTTGCCACTTCCAGGGGCTGTCAGCTGCAGTGCTGGTGGCCAGGAGGCCTCCCTTGTGGCACACCCCTCACTCACACGGTGCAAGGGCATTGTGCTCTAGGAGCCGCGTGTTTTCTGCTTTACCTCACACTGAAGCCAAGACAGAAATCCCACCAGATCAGGTTGAATGGATCTCCTCAAACACCAAAATTACACTCAAACACCAATAATTACACTTGCCTGGGATGAAGGCTTATATTTGAATTCACATAGCTTTTGTTAAATTATCTTTACACCTCAGGTCTCTCTCTGTCTCTCTGATTTTTCAATAGACAACATGAAACTCTGCTCTAGCACCTCAGGAGCCAGTGTATTACATTTGCTCTGGACTTCCAACATTGTAACTGGGAGCAGAAGTCGGATCTGTTTTTTTCTTCCTCTCTTAAAAGGTCAGGGAAACATGAAACCGCAAAAGGCTAATTCTTCTCTGTGTCGCATTTCTGTGAGCCCACAGGGCAACACAGCAGTGGTATTTTTAATGCTTTTTTTTCCCCCCTGACTTTTCAATCCACAGTTCTTGGCACAACTGGTGACAGCTCACACAGTAACACACTTACTCTCGCATCATTCCTTCTAAGCTGCTTCTGGTGAATATTGGGAGCACCAGAAAGGGTCCCAGCCACTGCAGCGCATGTGTGCTAAGTAGGGGGAAGAGCCGGGGGTCACATCACAAGGCTTGGCCTCATCACAGGTTTTCTGGTTCTGGTGCTGCATGGTCACAATGCACGGTATTCGGCACACACACGCATGGTTATCGTTAAACCGTGAATATTGCAAGAAGGTATTCTTTAATATTCCTATTGGTGCCTCCAAAGGCCCAACCAGAGAAGCTGCTCTGTGCTGGGCTGAGCACAGTGTAAATATTGATGGTTTCTGTCTTGCAGTGTTTACAATCCAAGAAGGAGCCCTGCAGCAGAGCTCTCTGCTACAGTTTTGTTATTTGTCTTCGGAAATGATTAGTCTGATTTAAAGCATCATAAATGAGCATGTCCTTTCTTTTGCCACTTCTACCAGAGCAATTTACTTTACTTTGCTGTGAAGGCAAAGTTCTAGACCTAAATATTTTATCATCCTGATCAAGAATTAGTCTTTCAATATAAACCCAGAATCCAATACCTTTTCTGAAGCTGTAATATGCTTTAATAAAATATGATCTTGCTGCTCCCAAACCCTTGACAGGTAACAATGATTCAGCACAAGAGGGGAAAAGCATCACCTTGCTCCCCTGAAGAGGGACTCCCTCTCAGGCAAACTCACTCCAAGACCTGATAATGGAAGAGACTGCTCCCAAAGCCACCACACTGACAAGACACAGATATGTGGCAGTGGTTGTGGAGAAACGAACATCAGGAATCGAGTTAACATTACACATGTATATAGGAGGAACCGACACTACAGGAATGGCTTTTGGCCCAAGGCCAAGTGCCTTGCTGAGGGTGCTGGTGTTTGGAAATGAAATGACAAGTTTCTACAGCTGCAAGAGTCAGCACTGACGCACAGCTTGCTGTACCCTTCCTCCAGCTGAGGATAAAACCTCTGCAAGGGAGTTGGGAGCTGTGCTATGCCTCAGAATATGGCTGGGCACTGCTGCCATCCATCAGGCAAGCATTACTTCTTCAGAGTTCAAAGGCAAAGTTGCAAAAAACTTGTTATTCCTCAGGGTGTTCTGGAGATTTATATACCATCACCTACCTGGGCAGTGGGAGATGTTTACCTGTCTCCCGTGTCAGCTGAGCTCAGGGAGCAATAACGTGATTGCAACATTTGAATGCTCAGAAATGCTTTCTGGCTCCTCGTATCTCCTCGTCTGATCTCCAGGACACCTCACCACTGTTAAAAAGAAAACACCACCAAAGCACCACCCAGCTCCAAACCATCTGAGGTGTGTGCCCATAAGCAGCTCCAGCACTCTCCTTTTCCCCTGGTATTGCAGCCTGCAATTTCATAAATGATATTTGTTCTTCCCACATGCCTTACCTCATTTGGGATCAGGGGGAGGCTTAGAGTCAGGGGTTTCGCCTGAGGCAGGTTATACCTGCAGACAAGAGAGTGGACGAGGAAGGACAGCCTCAGGCCACCACTACCACCTCAGTGCTCATCAGAGCGCTTCAACCAGAGCCGGAGGCTGAGATTTAAGCGCTCGGCCTCTCCCTGCTGCCCGCACGGGGAAGCTCGTACCTTGCTGTTGCTGCCCCACCGCCGCACACCCATTGCCTCAGGGCGGCCGCCAGCGCTTCCGCCCGCACTGCGCAAACACCGCTGCGCCCTTTCTCCACACGGACCATAATAGTGCCGCCCTCACTTCCCGCTCCCGGCAGCCATGGTGTGGGCACCGAGCGGCAACTACACACGGTGGCCCAAGGTCTGGTTAATGTTTCAGCGCTTTGAGCCCATCGCAGGTTGCACTTTGAGCCGTTCACAGCACGTTATTGGCGGTCCTGGTGTTTAAAGGTTTTTTTCCACCGACCGGTTGGGTGCCTGCTCCTTTTTTAGAGGAGTCTGACACTAGAAATCTCATGTCTTGTCAAAGCACCTGATCTCCACCCACACTGGTGAGAAAACAATAAGCGTTCTGTCATCAGCATAACCTTGATTTCCAGAGACTTTGGGGGTTTTTGCTCGTGAGAAGAGGCTGTGGCATCACTGAATGCTCTGTTAACAGCCAACGGGGCAAAGTTCTTGTTTCCTTTGTAGTGAAAAAGTTCAGGGCCGGATTTTGATTATCACAAGGAGTAGTAAAGTACACAGAGCAGAGATCGCGCATTGGGTAAGAATTATCACCGAGGTGAAAAAACCAAACAGAAACAGCAAAACAAACTCCTGCCCAGCTGATGCAGCACTGCCCCACATTCTGGTGTGCGCAGCCCCTGTGCCTGTGCAGCACACACAGGTTATGGAAAAGGCTGAGCTGTGCTCTGGATGCAGCACAGCTTTCCCCAGCACAGCACAACACCATGGCACGGGTGCCAGGGGAGTCCTGTCAGGGCAGCCGGGCAATGGTGGGCTCATCCTGCCCTTTTGATGAGTAAAGTAAAAAAGTGAATTGGGTGAAGTACTGAAGTCCAGTGTCATGCCACTTAGCTTACATAGCAAAAGTAAGAAAAGAAAAAACAAAAAAAAACAAAAAAAAAAAACAAAAAAAAAAACCAAAAAAAACCCAAAACAAACAAACAAAAAAACCACCCAAAACAAAAAGAAAGACCAGAGAAGGTATCAAGGGACCTCTACTTTTATTTTTTACCAGGATCTGTTACCCTGAGCCATGGTTAGGCTGTCAAGCACTCTTGGTTTGAATGTGGTATTTGATGATGGATGTATTCCTACACTACACCCAACCTGCCTCTTTACATGGGTTTGAGTATTCTTTTGCAAGTCTGGGAAAGAGGAAAATTCACATTTTACACAAAATTAAAGTCCTGCCTGACAGCTCCCCATCTGCTGGCTGTGTCCCTGCTGCGTTGTTGCTGTTGTCCTGCTTGGTTGGGCTCTGGTGCAGGTTAAGCTCCCCTCAAGGTTCCCAAAGAAATTGCTTTGTGTCTTACCATCAGATTGATCCACCCCATGCAAACATCCCCAGCCGGCAAAAGTCATGGGGATTTAGAGGTGAAACATGAACACTGCACTTGCAGTGGTGGTTTGGAGAAAAACGCAGACGAAGGACCGAGCTTGAAGACTCTGCCTGCAAATGCCACCAGCACACACAGGGGGAGATCTGAAAAAAAAGCTCAGCGCTCCAGACTTGCACAACTGGACGGTGAGCAGAGAGGGGTAGGAGCCGTGGGAACTGGCAGCAGGGTGACACAGGAGAGCGTGGGGACTGCCAAACTATTCAGCTGCAATCCAGAGACTGACAGTTGCGGCAAGAGACATCTTCCCCCCACTCCCTGAAAAACATTCCCTCTCCTACAGATTTGCATAACCCTGTGTACATTTCCTGCAGTCCTTGGGCAACGAATAGAGTTGTGGTTCACCAATTTACAGGATCAAAGGCAGATTATGATCCTATCGCTGGAACAGTTAAGTTTTTACATGTGGGTTTCTTAGATCTCGTTTCTCAAAGATCAAATTCCAATGTATCCCAGGGAAGTAAATTTACGCAAACCACAGAGCTGAGGAGCAGGCAGGATCACTTGGTTTTTTTCTTATGTATAATCAAAAGGTTTTATTAGGGTTTTCTAAAAACCCATAGTTCTCATTCTATACCCAGCCAGTGCTGACTGGCCGCCGTTTCATATCCCGGAGATGGATCTCCTGGTCTGCCTTACAGCAGGGGATTTCCTAGGGCAGGAAGCCCGTCCTGCAGGGAGGGAGGCTCAGCTAGCTCTTCCTTCAATGGCAGACAGGGCTGAGGATTTTACAAGCGCCTCGCGTGTGATTTCCCTGCTCTCTGTCCAGGCCCCTGGCAGCTGGAGAGGAAGCAGCATGTAATGAGCCCCAGGTGGAGGGAGCAGCTTCAGCTCTGCAGTGGCGGCTCCCCACACCCTAAAACAAGGGGGCCACCGGCACCGGGGAGGCATCTGGGGCAGCCGACTTCAGCCCAGGTTGGATAGCAAATGCAGATGAGGGCTGGGGTAAGGCAAGGACTAAAGGCAAATCTTCAAGGAAGTAGAGGATCTGAAGTGAAACTCCCCCTGAGCTCAACAAGCCTCAAGGGGCGGCTGGGTCATGCCACCGATGAGTCACTTCTGCCAGATGGGGAGAGTCTGGCCAACACAGGCATCAGCTGGTCCACGCAGCCCTCCTTGCTCTTCTGACCCCGTGGAAGGAAACCTGAGCTTCTGCATCACTGCATTTCAAAAGGAAAGGAAATTAAATTTTTCACAGTGGAAATACCTGTTGCTTATCAGTGTAAATATGAGAGAAATTGACGCAGCCCCCCACACCTCATTCCATGCCTTCTGCTTATTTAAACTCACACTGCCACATCAGAGGAAGCTCAGAGGTGGTGCTGGCTGTTGGCACAATACCCAGCTGGGCTTCACATGCTGCCCTCCCCAAGACCACCAGCACCCTGTGATCACATGCAGCTGAAGGAATAAGGTGTTGCAGGACCGAGTGCAAACTCTGCCATGGGGAGACCTGTATGTCTGCATTCCCACCACCTCCTCCTCAGGTCCAAAGAGGTGGTAAGGGATGTCACTCTCCCTTCAGAGAGTGACTAGGACACTCCCCCCTGCCCCAGGTGTCACAGACACAGTAGCAGGGGTCAAGGTAGGTTTGGAAGGGGAAGGGAGGTAGAGGGACTGATTGCTTTACAACAGACAGTATGTGCTTTGCAGATGCAAATCTATACACTAAACTGAGATATTTACAGGAGGTTTTTTCCGTGTATCACCAGCTAAGGAAGAAAGACTTTTGAGGAGGCCTTTGGAGAAATCTGGCAGCACATCACTGGAAATACCTTGGCTGAATGCAAGCCAGCTGAATTTAACATGAAGAATGAGTTACAGAAGTAACTGCCTAAGCCGTGTTTAATACCATAACCTAAACTAACCTTTTAGTTCAGGTTGGCAGAGGAATGTCTGCTTCACACCTCACCAGAAGGCCCATTGCAGCAGAGCCAGGAGTCTGAAAGCACACTGAAACCAGCAACACCACACACTCAAAACAAAAAATAATCCCTCCATTTTTGAAAATGCCCAACGGCTTTATTATTAATTGCTTCTCTCTTTGGCTTACCCCTGTCACAACACAGAAAGCAGAAGTCAGAAAAAAGCTGAGCTATCTACACAGGGAAAATGGGCTTTCTGTCATGAACAGAAGTTGATCTGTTTGCATCAGAGCAAGATTTGCTGTTGTGGTTAGTGTAGTGGAGTAGCAGAGACCAGATGCCGTTCAAAAGAGTACAAAACTAGTCAAAATATCTTTACCCTAGTTAAACAGACTATGCATGATATTGTGTAAGCACTCCCAAGTCAAACAGGGAGAGAAATGATAGAGGGAGAGTTCAAACAAGGAATGAGACTAGAAGTACAAAAGAAAACAAAATAAAACATTGGACACAAGGTCAAGCAATCAGAACATTGCAGGCTAGAAAAGGAAGTGAAATTACAGGCTCTGGCAAAACAGCTGAATGCTTACTCAGGAAAATTACAAAAACTATTGTGATCCTTACCATCAGTTATGTATCTGCTATCCAGAACAATTTCCAAGATAAGCTATACAAATTCATAAAAGCAAGCCAGGGGACATAATATTCTGCTCACATTAAGTGATTTTGTTTATTTTTTTTATATAAATACCAGGACCAATACATTTATGGTATCCTTACTATGATATAATATAGAATATATATGTATATATACACACACACAATTGTGTTTTGGTAAAATCCACAAGCTGATGTCAAATTATGATCAAGACTGTCTTCTCCATCAACAGCTTCTACAGGAGAGGCTTCTAAAGGCCGAAAGCCCCAGCTAAGCACTAAAATCTATTTGCCAATCAACAAAAAACCAATTTTGCTCCTGCAAAAGAGCTAGAACACCAGAGGAAAAGTTGAGATAGGGAAGACTAGATAGGACACATCAGTTAAAGAAACGAAGTGGTTTATCCCTAATGGAAGCCACTAAGGCCCTTAGTGGTTTTGAGAAGGAAGCAGAAGCAAGTATGGAGTGTGTGACACACAATTTCCCACAGAGCCATCAGGCTGTAGGGACTTCAGAGGCAGGATCAAATATTCTCTGTGTACTTATTGAATACCATACTAGCAAAACTACAAGCCTCACAGCTGGGAATTATTTTTGTACTACTACATATAAAAATGAATATTCCCAAAAAGAAGGTGAGTCCTGCCAACTTGTGAAATGTCACTGATGGAGGAGCTCCAGGGCATTCTTTTGCCAGTGGTGTGGCAACACTGCAGAGATGGAAAGACTCAGAGAAGCCATGCAAACATAGATATGCCTACTGCAAAACCCACAGCTCTGGGACTGACCTTCTCTTGCTGGAGTCAGGTCAATCCTCTTCATCATCAGCTACATGATGTGATGAAAGGTTCATAACAAAAACCACGTGCAGGGTTTATATATGCCCAGACAAGGGTTCTTCACTCTGAGAGGGTCGTGTTGCTACACACCTACAGATAGGGCTTGGTGCCCAGGGCAGGCACTGCCTAGGCTGCAATTAGAGAAAGCAGCCACAGCCCTGGTCTGTGGTTCCAGAGAAGCTGTCCAAGAATGAGCAGGGTTAGATGGTTGTCAGCTGCACTCATTCAACTCACAGTCTGCCACCTGTGCCCCCCTCCCCCCAGCTAATTCACTAATTCAAAGCACTGCTACCTCTGTGCGTTTTTGCAGGTTTATTACACATTGTGTGAGCAGCTGAAAGATCAACACCTTGTTTGTCAGTAGAAACACAAGGAATTTGGCAGAAACCCTGCTATCCAGTGGAACACAGACTAGCTGGGAGGCAGATGCGGCTTACTCATGGCTGCATCAGCTTCAGGGACTGTGATTCATGTTGCACAATGAAGCAGCACTGCGGCGCTACAAAGAGCTGTGAAGTCGACCTGTTGCAGAAAGCTACCCTGTTCTGCAAATCTGTGCAGCAGGACTTGAGATTCCTGCCAGTTGTGGCCCCAGACCTGACGCCTCAGCTTCAGAAAGAAAAAAGGAATTTAAAGGCAAATAAAGCCAATTTCAAAGGGAAAGGTGAGCAAAACAGCTTTGAGCTGTCAGAGGGAGTACATGCAAAATGTAGATGGAGGAAGCAGCCTGAGTTTTTACTCTGTAGCGTAGCTAGCACAGGTTTATGTGATTTTCTGTGTGTGCAGAACTCCAGGCACTCATTGTCGTGACAGGGACTGGAATAGACACTGAACCACATACAGCACACATGGGTACAATTATCATGTCTGGAACAGCAACAGCTCTAAGTGACATTTTGCTAGAGTGAGTGGCTAATCTAACCTCTTCTCCTGCAGTCTGAACACGGGAACTCATGGGAGAACAGCCTGCTGAACCAGCAAAACAGGATAGAGACGTAACAACTCTAGCAGTTGGTGAACAGGAGACTTAAAACAAGTAATGTCCTGAAAAGTGAACATGAGCTGTATTTGTGCCAGTAATCCCTACTGGGAAAAAGCCAGGCGGGAAGTTGACAATTGCAAGATGCCAAGTAGAG